>CAUYLG010003440.1:0-54760 GCA_963573385.1 Cacajao melanocephalus | reverse complement strand
GGGGGGGGTGTGCACTCCCGCCCCCCGGGTTGCGGCGTGGCTTGGGCCCCCGCGGGGTGTGTTTTCAGGGATGTCCCCCCCACCCCCCCCCTTTTTTTTTTTTTTTTTTTTTTTTTTTTTTTTTTTTTGTGCCTTCACAGTCTGAATTCTGCCCACCTCTTCAGTTCAGAACCAGCTTGACCCCAGGCCCCATCACTCTGCCAGTCACCATAGTCCTCTAGGAATTGGCCTTGGGAGTGTTATATGCTCACATCTGCTTGTAAGATATGCTTGGAGTGTGCCTACAAATTGAAAAGCTTGGGAGTTTTGGAATAGAGCAGGCATTCTGGTGGTTGGGAACCTTGGGAGGCTGAGAAGGATAGGACAGCCTTGCTGCCACTGCTGCCATCTCTATCTGTCGGTTCTGGTCCAAGTGGAGGGATCTTGCATGGTTGGAGTAAATTTAGGGCCTTCCTCCTTATCCTAGCAGTATTTTGTTTTTTGTTTTTTAAAAAGACGGGGTCTAGCTCTGTCACTCAGGCTGGGAGTACATTGGTACAATCATAGCTCACTGCAGCCTCAAACTCCTGGACTCAAGCTATCCTCTGGCCTCAGCCTCCCGAGTAGTTACGATTACAGGCATGAGCTGCCATGCCTGGTTGATTTTAGCAGTTTTATTCTAGTATGGAGAAAACAAAGGACTATCAGTGATCACTTCCACTTCCTCACGCAGGCCCTTCTCTAAATGTCTGTAATAAAATGGAGCTGGTTTCAACTAATCAGCAGATTTATGTGACTTTAGTTGAGATTCTTGGACAATCCTCTCAAGTTGTTGGTGCACAACACTCTTCTTCAATATTGTTTTAGTGTCAACACTGGCTATTTTTCATGTGCTTTATTTTTAATTCATATATCACTTTTGCCAAAAATTGGATAAATAAAAGGTGCTTAAATAGAGATGTAGTCCCTTTGTAGGGACATGGATGAACCTAGAAACCATCATTCTCAGCAAACTGACACAAGAACAGAAAATCAAACACTGCATGTTCTCACTCATAGGTGGGTGTTGAACAGTGAGAACACATGGACACAGGGAGGGGAGCATCACACACTGGGATCTGCCTGGGGGAACTAGGGGAGGGACAGTGGCGGATGGGGAGTTGGGGAGGGATAACACGGGGAGAAATGCCAGATATAGGTGATGGGGAGGAAGGCAGCAAACCACACTGCCATGTATGTACCTATGCAACAATCTTGCATGTTCTTCACATGTACCCCCAAAACCTAAAATGCAATAAAATAAAAAAAATAGAGATGTAGTAAACATGGAAAAATTGGGACTGCTTTGTGATTATAGAATGATGGAAAAGTCAAAGATGGGGGTGGAGTGGGAATTAGAGGAAGGATGTATCAGGAAGGAAAACAGGAAAAGTTGTAACTGATTCATCATGTGATGGGTGAGGGGAGGGGAGAAAGTTACTATGTATCTTTCATTGGCAACGCTTGTTGATTTTTAAAAAAATCTATTCTGCAGTGAATTTAATTTACAGATGTGACAAAGATTATCCTTTGTTTCTGTTGAAACATTTGGGATGTGTTTGGAGCTGGTATCCTGAGAGGCAGAAGTAAACAGATACAGATTATGTATACTCTTACAGTAGACTTTCAGTAAAGTAATCAGTTAGATTGGGGTTAAAATTTGCTGGGAAGATACTTTTAATGTAATTTAAAATGAAACTATTCTTAGGGTCTGTTCCCTTCTCAGAAATAATCGCCATCCCCAATTCCTTTTCTTATTTACTGGGTCAGTTCCCCTTGCCATGCCCAGGGTATGTTTATGGCTTTTTTTTTTAGATTTTTTTTTTATAGCCAAATTAGGAAAGTACAGAGTTCCCATGTATCCCTACTGCTACACATGTACAGCACCCCCCATTGTCAATATCCCCCATAAGAGTGGTACATATGTTATAATTGGTGAACCTATGTTAACACATCATAATAACCCAAAGCCCATTTCATTAGGGTTCACTCTTGGTGTTGTACATTCTGTGGGTTTGGACAAATGTATAATGACATGCTATCATTATGATGTCACAGAGTATTTTCACTGACTTTAAAAATCCTCTGGCCCAGTGCGGTGGCTCACGCCTGTAATCTCAGCACTTTGGGAGGCAGAGGCAGGTGGATCACATGACATCAGGAGTTCGAGACCAGCCTGACTAACATGGTAAAACCCTGTCTCTACTAAAAATACAAAATTAGTCTGGTGTGGTGGTGCGTGCCTGTAATCCCAGCTACTCCGATAGCTGAGACAGGAGAATTGCTTGAACCTGGGAGGCGGAGGTTGCAGCAAGCCGAGATTGCGCCATTGCACTCCAGCCTGGGCAACAAGAGTGAAACTCCTTCTCAAAAAAAAAAAAAAAAAAAAAATCTCTGCCTATTCATTGTTTCACCTTGTGCCCTAACCCCTGGCAGCTGCTGATCTTTTTACTGTTTTCATAGTTTTACCTTTTCTAGAATGTCATATAATTGGAATCATGCAGTATATAGCATTTTCAGATTGGCTTCTTTCACATAGTGATATGCGTTTAAGGTTTCTCCATGCGTTTTTATGGCTTGATAGCTTATTTGTTTTTAGCACTGGAAAATATTTCATTGTCTGAATATACTACAGTGTATTAATCTATTCACCTATAGTAGGGCATCTTGGTTGCTTCCAAGTTTTGGCAATTATGAATAAAATTACTATACATATCAATTTACAGGTTTTTGTGTGCATGTAGTTTTTAACTCCTTTGGGTAAATACC
This sequence comes from Cacajao melanocephalus, assembly GCA_963573385.1. Taxonomy (NCBI): domain Eukaryota; kingdom Metazoa; phylum Chordata; class Mammalia; order Primates; family Pitheciidae; genus Cacajao; species Cacajao melanocephalus. The sequence goes on along the minus strand of CAUYLG010003440.1, from coordinate 51,973 downwards.
AAGGAGTGCAACTGCTGGATTTTATAGTAAGAATATGTTTAGTTTTGTAAGAAACTGCCAAACTGCCAGAGTGGCTGTACCGTTTTACATTCCCACCAACAGTGGATGAGAGTTCCCGCTATTCCCTATCCTCACCAGCATTTGGTGTTGTCAGTGTTCTGGATTCTGACCATTCTAAAAGGTATGTAATGGTATGAGTTCTTCTTATATTTTGGATAACAGTCCTTTATGGGTTGTATCTTTTGCAAATTTTTTTTCCAGTCTATGGTTTGTCTTCTCATTCTCTTCATATTCTTTCATGAATTGTTCCTTTGGTGTAGCATTTGCAAAATCATCACCATACCAGTGGTCATCTAGTTTTGTGTGCTTGTGGTTTATTCTTATTTTTATTTTTGTCTTTTGAGATAGGGTCTTGCTCTGGCACCCAGCCTAGAGTGCAGTGAAGGATCTTGGCTCATTGTGGCCTTCCTGGGCTCAAGTGAGTCTCCCACCTCAGCCTCCTGAGTAGCTGGTATTATATGTGCATGCCATCATGCTTGGCTAATTGTTTTTTGTTGTTGTTTTTGTTTTTGGTGGAGATGAGGTCTCTCTATATTGTCCAGGCTGGTCTTGAACTCTTGGACTCAAGCAGTCTTCCCACATCAGCCACCCCAAGTGATGAGATTAAAGACTGAACCATCGTGCCTGGCCATTTTCTTAGTTTTCTAGTACATTATATTCTAGGAATTTTATAGTTTTGCTTTTTTTTTTTTTGAGGCATGGTTGCCCAGGCTGGAATGCAGTGGTGCAATCTTAAGGCTAACTGCAGCCTTCACCTTTGACTCCTGGGCTCAAGTGATCCTCTGCCCTCAGCCTCTCAAGTAGCTAGGACCACAGGTATGTGCCACCATGCCTGGCTAATTTTTTAATTTTTTTGTGGATACTGGATCTCACTGTATTTCCCAGGCTGGTATCAAACTCCTGGGCTCAAGGGATCCTCCTGCCTTAGCCTCCCAAAGTGCTGGGATTACAGATGTTAGCCATTGGATGGCCTACTTTTACAATTTATGTGCGTGGATTTTCTTTTGTATCGTCCTTGACTAGCCCTGTCAGTGCCCTCCTTAAGGTGCCATTGTTTTCTTTTTTTCTTTTTTTTTTTTTTTTTGAGGTGGAGTTTCACTCTATCACCCAGCCTGGAGTGCAGTGGCGTGATCTTGGCTCACTGCAACCTCCACCTACCAGGTTCAGGCGTTCTCCTGCCTCAGTCTCCCAGGTATCTGGGATTATAGGCACCCTCCACCACGCGCGGCTAACTTTTTATATTTTTAGTAGAGACGGGGTTTCACTATGTTGGCCAGGTTGGTCTCGAACTCCTGACCTCAGGTGATCTACCCACCTTGACCTCGTAAAAGATTGGGATTACAGGCGTGAGCCACCACGCCCAGCCTAGGTACCATTGTTTCTAAACACCCAGTACCCTGTTCCCCTGCTGAGGAAAACTTCTAGCCCTTCACATGCCAAATTCCTTCCATTTGGGATAGGTTTGTTCTTATTTCCCTTTATGCCTTAGTGTGAATCACTGACTTACCCTCCCTGCTCTATTGGATAAGAATGAGAAGTGATAGGAGTATTTCTAATCTGAGTAGGGTCCCCTATCAGTCTTTATGATGAGTTAAGGAAATAGGGTTCAGAAACTCTGTTTATTTTTTAGAGATAAAAAACAGAAGAATGTTTTTATTTTTTTTTTATAAAAAACATTTTTTTGGCTGCCCTGAAATAAAGATGGACAAGATCCAGGGTGAGTAATTAGCATATAAAAGACAAAAAGATGGATGCAATGGTGAAGGAAAAAAATGCTTTTTAAGAAAAGCTTTAATGTTCATCTATTTCAAGCAATATTTGGATCAGTGACATTTTAACATAACAAGAATTTGGGTAGTTTTTTTTTTTTTTATCGTAGAATTTCATCCATATTGCTATTTTTTATGGACCCCAAACAAAAAAAAAGTTAAATCTATGGACGCTGTTTTTAAAAAGATGAACCTCACCCTCCTTTAAAAGAAACTGTATCCTTGATAGCGTCTTTTCTTGTGTCCTCCTTATTTCATAATTAGCCCTTGGTTGTCCTTGTGATGGGGCCAACACTCAGAGCCTGCCCTGTACCAAGCTCTCCGGTATATGTTTACATGTGATGTTTCAAGAAAGGGAAGCCAGGCTTCTGACAAAAGTGCTGTCCTGACTTTGACCCCTCCTGGTGGCAGAATCCGAAATCTGTTTTTCCTGTGCATGCCTTTCTTTCTGTAACGCAGTTGCCTGGTGAATTCCTGGTGCTCTCTTCTCTTCAACTCTGCATCTCCAAAGACGATTTAGAAAAGGATGCGTGCAACAGCATAAGAAGTTGAGGACTAGGGTATGAGTTGGGCTCAGGTGAGAGTGCTTTCACCCACAGCCGTGTGACCGAGTGGAAGTACTCTTCCTAGCCTAGGTTTCTTCTTCATCTGTAAAATAAGGATAATGACATTTACCTCAGAGGATGCTATGAGGACTCACTGATGTGTTAGATTATAAGCGCTTAAAACAGCTCTGGCATTAGTGCTCAGTAAATACTTATTTCTCAACCTTCAGTCCTATTGATGTTTTGGGTCAAATCATTTTTTATTGTAGGGCAGTCCTGTGCATTGTAGATGATTAACATCATCCCTGACAACCACTCACTGGCCCCGCCACCCAAGTTATGACAACCAAAAATGTCTCCGGCCATTGCCAAATATCCTCTAGGCAAAATTGGCCTCAGATAAGAACTGTTGTATAATGTTTACTAGCTATTATATTATCCTTGCAGATTCATCATCTCTCCTAAGATATGGCTAGCCTCAGAAAGTTTTGCTGTCATCTGACCCATTTCTTTCTGTCTTATTGGACTTGTCTGAGTTGATTGATGAGTTGAACAGTAAGTTTAGTTCTTCCATTCTAACAAGCTTAAGCTTCTTTGAAAGAGCTTTTACCTACTCCTGGCGAGCCAGCTGCCCCTGAGCACCAGACTACAAAATTATCTTATGACTCTCCAGCAGAGTGAAGGCAGATCCTTTTCCGGTTCCTCTTTTGAAAAGCCCTGCATGTATATGAATCTCCTAAAAAGTCCCAGTTTTAATCCCACATGAGTGATACAGCTTTTTGTTCTATTCTTAGTTGTGGGTTTTTATGTCAGTCCCCTTCTTACTCTGGTCTATATAGCTGCCTGGCCAGAGGATGATTTTGCAGAATTTTAACTGTTTCAGTCTTATAGAATAAATGTGCACTACATTTAGAGTAATAGCAGGGTTGCTTTTTCATAATTTCACTTTTAACCACTAAAAAATAAGTTTATGAACTTTCATCATTGGTCCCAGAGGACTCTGTAAAGCATGTATGTACCTGTTGTGAAGCCAGGATGGTATAATGGGTAGGGCCCCTGAAGTCACAACACCTGAGTTCAAATCTTGCCTCTGTCATCTGGGGCAGGGTCCTTCATCCTTTCATGCTTCAGTTTCTCCTCAGTTTCTTCTAGGTAGGGCCGTTGTGAGGAGCAACCAGATTCACACATGTAAAGTACAGTCTGGCTTGTAATAAGCTTAGTCACTAAGCAGTAAGTATTACTAGGTTGCCAGTTCAATTTAGCTTGAAGGAAAGGAAAATCTTGCTCAAGATTTTCAGTGTGGTGTAGCAAACATGCACATATAGATTTTGGAGCTGGACAAATTTGGATTTGAATTCTAGCTCTGTTGCCTATTAGTTAAATATTAACTTGGGCGAGTGATTTAACCTCTTTATGTTTTGTTTTGTTTTCCCAGAGCAACATCTTTATTCCCAGCATACAATATTGGCTTCTCTTTCCAGATACAATTGAGGCAAATGGGTGGGATCTCTTTCAAACGTCTGCTTCCCTACCTGCCTGACTTTATTTTTAGCTAAGCTCAACACAACAGTACAGTCTGTGGCTGTGTTCCTTCTCTGTACCCTCTCAGTATACCATGCATACACATAACATCATACTTAACATATTTTTATGTTGCTTGTCAGTCTTCCCTGTTAGGGTAGGATTTTCTCTTTGTCTTTTTATTGCCTAGTGCATGATGAGCACTCAATATGTGTTCGTTCATTGAATGAAGGAATAAAAATGAATTCAGAACAAATTGTTATACTTTAGATCTGATTTATTGGTTTCTTTTGCAGTGCTAGGTCTTTTATACTATCTCAGATCCTTAAAGCAACCATATGAAGCCACTCTTGCTTCTGTGAAGACAGATCCTTCCCTAAGGGGCTGTCTGATCCCCCAGTGGGATGGTGGCATAGTGGACCTTAGTATTGGTCTTTTCTGTTGGAGTCAGGCAGTCAGCACTGGCAGTAGCTAAATCAGTCATGGTGAGGGGAAGGCCATATTGTTGAGCCCTTATACAGCCTCCATCCCTACTGCTTTGGCCACTTTTTCATGGGTCCATTGAGCAAGCAATGGGACAATTGGGAAAGAGGCTGACTGACATCCATAAGACAGGTCATCTTGACCACATGATTAAGAGCTTGTCTGTGGTGAGCTCTTTTTTTTTTTTTGAGATGGAGTTTCATTCTTGTTGACCAGGCTGAAGTGCAATGGTGGGATCTCAGCTCACTGCAACCTCTGCCTCCCGGATTCAAGTGATTCTTCTGGCTCAGCCTCCTGAGTAGCTGGGATTACAAGCATGCGCCACCACATCCAGCTAATTTGGTATTTTTAGTAGAGATGAGGTTTCTCCATATTTATCAGGCTGATCTGGAACTCCCAACCTCAAGTGATCCACTCAGCCTCCCAAATTGCTGGGATTACAGGCAATAGCCACCACGCCCAGCCTCTGTAGTGGGCCTTTATGTGAGACACAAATATGCTCACATTCTGTGCTGTAGTGAAAGGTTCATATACATACTTCTGCACACCTCCCTTTAAAAAAAACACAATTTTCCAATCTTGTTCTTTCTATGTCACTGACTGCAGGCCGTCTATTAGCCATTGCCCAAGGGTCATCATAAATATGTCCCTTTGGCACTCCTTAAAGGTAAACCACCACGTGTACTGCTCAGAGTTCTGCCCACTGGGAATATTTCCCTTCACCACTCTCTTTCAGGCCATGCCTGAGTGGGGCTGCCTTTTCTCACTTCTGGTGCGTGCCAGCACACTGTGCATGTCCATTCATAAATAAGCATGCCTTTTTCCTCTCCTGCTAACTGGCCTTAGGATCCTCCCCGTGAGGTCTTTTTTTTTTTTTTTTTTTTTTTTTTAATTTTTTTCTTTTAAAAGATGGGGTTTCACCGTGGTGGCCAGGGCGGTCTTGAACTCCTGACCTCGGGTGATCCACCCATCTCGGCCTTCCAAAGTGCTAGGTTTACAGGCGTGAGCCACCACGCCCGGACTCCCCCATGAGGTCTTAAGTGTGGGTCTGGAAAACTTACAAAGAAGGAGGAACAAGTAGTAGGGGAGTCTGGGCTGCTGATCCCTGCAGTTTACTTGTGCTATCCAGACCTGCTTAATCCCAGTCTTACTTTTACTATACCAAGTGGGTTACTGCTGTACATGTCTGATTTTATGATTCAGTGAACCAGATAATACTCTGTTCATGATGGGCTGTTCTTTTTATACTGTCTCTTGGTTTTCCATAGGCGGGCATCTAATCTTTTTCTGGGCCTAGTAATAAGCCAGAAACCATAGACAGTGGTTGCTGGCAAACCCTAAGGGGTCTGAAACTGTTACTCTTTTCTTGGTGCTTATCAGAGAAAGGGTCCTTAACCCATTCCTGTTTGCCATGTCATTTCCAGTACTACCGGGTGTGCTGAGGCATAGGCTCAAAGGTTAGGGCAGCTTTCATTGCTCTAGAATTCTCTTGGAATGGGCTTTGGTAAAAACTAGCAGCCTCATAGGTTACCCAGTAAATGGGTCAGAACAACATATCCAAGTTTTGAAACTCACCCTTTGTTTTACCTCTTTCTCAGTGGAAGTGGTGCAAGGTATAGTAATTTCTCTCACTTGAGACGGGATATCCTGGCTCAGACCAGGGGAATCCTAGAAGCCATCAATGTGATGAATCCCTGAACTTTCATGAGTTTTTTCTCCCATTCTCTGGCTTGGGTCCATGTCTTACACAAGTGTCCAGGGTGCTTGCTAGTTCTTGCTCACCAGGTCCAGTTAAGATAATGCTATCCATTGATGGACCAGTGTGGTGATCTGTGGGCTATCAGGGTGATCAGGGACTCTCCAGACTATATTATGGCAATGCAGACATAGCCCTCAGATGAGGCAATGAAGGTATACTCTCTTTCTGCCACTTCATGCGATTTGCATCTCATTGTCCTTACAGATGATGATAGCAAAGAAAGCATTTACCAGGTCAGTAGTCATACCAGGTGTCTGGGGTTATGCTAATTTTCTTTAGCAAAAAAATACCACATTTACAAGCTCATTTGTAATTGATATCACCATCTGATTAAATTTATAGTAATCCATTGTTGTGTTCCAGGTTCTTTCCAGCTTTGACCTAGGTAAATGAGCAAGTTAAATGGGGATATAAGAAGATTCAACACCCCTGCATCCTTTAAGTTTTTGATAGTGGTACTGATTTCTGAGCTTCTCCCATGGATGTGGTATAGCTTTTAGTTACTTTCTTAGTAAGAAAAGGGGAGTCAGTTCCAGAAGTGTCTTCATGGCCTTTTCTCCCATTATAGCTTTAATGACATGGGACAGGGAACTAATATGGGAATTTGGCCAGTTACTAAGTATATCTACTGCCACTACGATTCTGTTATTAGGGAAATAAGCACAGGATTGGCCTATGGTCCCACTGGACCCACTGTGAGACAGACTTATTCTTTTACCTTACCTCTGAAAGTCCCACTCTGACTTGTAGACCATGTTTTGGGTCCCTAGGAGATGAGTGTTATTTCAGAGCTAGTATCCAGTAACCCTTGGGAAGATCATATGTTCCCCTTTCTGTAGTGGGCAGTCATCCTGGGGAGTTGCTGCAGATCCTTCTCAGGAAAGGCCTGGGGAAAGATCCACAGTATATACCTTTGGTCATTTGAAGGGTCACAATAGACTGGGTATAGTGGCTCATACCTATAATCCCAGCACTTTGGGAGGTCGAGGTGTGCAGTTTGCTTGAGCTCAGGAGTTCTAGACCACTCTGGCCAACATGGTAGAAACCCCGTCTCTGCCAAAAATAGAAAAATTAGCCAGGTATGATGGCGGATGTCTGTGGTCCTAGCTACTTGGGAGGCTGAGGTGAGAGGATTGCTTGAACCCAGGAGGTAGAGATTGCAGTGAGCCAAGATTGCACCACTGCACTCCGGCTTAGGCAACAGAGTGAGACCCCCATCTCAAAAAGGTCACAATAATCTTATATTTCATCCCCCTTGATCTAAGATCCTTTGAATATATTCCTGTATGTGCTTTCCACACTCCCACTGTTAAGTAAATTGTTGAGATCCTAAAATATTTTGATATAAAGGCAGTCTTCTCCCAGAGTAGACTTGGAACTTCTTTCTGGGCTCTTTTGGGTTTTGAGACAATGAAAGATGGTGGGAGTAGATAGGGAAGAGAATTAGCATCATCAAGTTTCAAATGAAACTTGAAAGAGTTTTATTGAAGGGGAGGTGTTGGGATGCAGGGTCTCCTCTGAGAGGTACAGGCAGCTGTTTTCAGCAAGGAAGTTCAGCTGAATTTGGGGTTCAGCATTCTTAGCCTCATCTATGCCTGCCCAAATCCCTGTGTCTATGATTCAAGTCATTCTCCTTTCCAGCCAGTGCCATATGTTAACACATGAGACTTTGCAGGGTTATATACTGAATTGTCTCTGCAACCCTAGCCATCAAACCCTGGACTTTATTCTTAGTGCTCTCAGCTCAGCAACTGTAAGAGATGAAGGACTTGAATAAAACAGCCATGGATTTTCTACTCATCTCTTTGGGAATTCACAGCTTTGACTTTGTCGTTTGCTTTATGCACATTCTCAGGGACAGCCAGAAGCGGCCCCAGCCCACATTACAGTCTCTGAAGTCAGTGTTTTCTCCCATCCAGGTACTAACCAGGCCCGACCCTGCTTAGCTTCCGAGATCAGACGAGATCGGGTGCACTCAGGGTGGTATGGCCGTACACTGAAGTCAGTGTTTTCATCAGCCACTTGGACTTTGAGCACTCTCCACCTGCACTCCATCCTATGACACCATGCACAGGTGGTAATTTGAGTGATCATGACATCACTGTGTACAGTCCCCTCCCTCCACAGGAAGGTTGTCAGGACACTTGTCAAATACACATTCCATTTTTGAGGCTGTGTTTCCTGGGCTCATTCTTGGTACTGGTTAATTGGTTTAGTCACATGGCACACTCAAAAGTAGTTGAAGGGAGTTTAACAAAGGGACTGTTAACTAAGATGTTGTGGGCAGGATTACAGGAACCAGCAAGGCATGGTGAAGCACCTCTTTACTAGCAAAGTCGGAAAGCTGTTATTCCCAGGCCCTTCAACTGTAGCTGTGGAAGAGGGGCTGCCTACTAGGAACTGTGGGCTTAGGTAGATAAACCACTGATGTCAGAAAGGGACCGGGGGAACAAATAACTTAGTGTCTTGCTCCTCTTACCCTCTGATTTGCTGGAGACTCTCGTGGCTGAACCCAGCCAGAGGGCAAAGGCAAGGTGTGCTGCTTTAGTGTGCAGTCCCTACAGCTCAAACTTCTGGACTTCTGGCTGAGTGGAGAAAGAATGGCATTTGGGTCTGGAAGGGCAGATGGAGACTGTCTAGTACAATTGCCAAACTAGAACCTTTGTCTCAGGTTTGAGTGTGCTTCTTGAGTGGCTTAACTACCAGCTGTACCTATTCTCTTAGATGTCCCCTGGGTACCTTACGGGAAACAAGTTGTCCTGCCTACCATCTCTTTCCTTCTCTTTTATTCCTGATGCCACTTAATGTGATATCTTACTGTCACTTCCAAAAGGAGGACCTGAGGAATTCTGCTTCTGTGGGCTCTAGCACAGCAAAGTACAAACAGATAAATGCCAGGAGGACCTGCCACCCTGAGCCCCACATTCTCAAGGGAGAGGTGTCGAAAGTCTAGCTCATAACCTTCACCCTCTCAATGTCTCTGCTGCAGGAGGAGAAGCATGGGCTAATGTGGCTTCTGAGGTTGCAGGACAGGGCCAGTCGCCTTAGAAGTGCAATGAGTTCTACCTGCTCTTGTGCTTAGGCAGTAGATTGCTCTGACAGGTGGGCCAAATTCTGGTCAGGTGCTGCCCTGGTATTACTGGGGCAAAGCAGCTACTATTATGGGGCTTTAGAATGCTGTAATTTACAGACAGATGCTGTACTCTTTGTTGAGGAGGGACCAGTTACATGTCTGTATATTCTAACAACTAATTCAGCTACATAGAAATCTTTCCTGACTGCATTTCCAGCAGCAAATCCAACAAGGGAAGCTTTGAATCATCTTAAAGGAAGCATTCTTATAATCAGTTAAAACTCATTATACCTGAATATTCAATGGCTGCTGATATATATTTTAAATCATTACCTGAATATAATTTATTTATGGTATTCAGATCTGTTACAGTGACTCCCTAAAACTAACCATCCAGAGAAGTTACCCAAGCAAACTGACACTTTAAAAAGTATTATCTAGTCTGAGCATGGTGGCTAATGTCTGTAATCCTAGCACTTTGGGAGATGAAAGTGGAAGGAATGCTTGAGCCCAGGAGTTCAAGACCAGCCTGGGCAACAGTGAGACTCCATCTCTTAAAAAAAAAAAAAAAGTATTGTTTGAGCCAGGCATGATGGTCTGTGCCTATAGTTGCAGCTACTTGGGAGGCTCCAGCAGGAAGATAACTCAAGCTTAGGAGTTTGAGGCTGCAGTGCACCATGACTGCACCTGTGAATAGCCACTGCACTCCAGCCTGGGCAACATAGCAACACCCTGTCTCTAAAAGAAAGGTATTATTTGGTGTCAGAGTATGGGCTGCTGTGTGTAGCAAAGGTGACATCAGTGTGTGACATCTCTAGCCCTTTGTTCGTGGGTGGGAGGATATTAACATCCTGCATTTATTCTTTATAGAGATCTACCATAATGTCTCTGACCAGAGGTTCAGTACCAAAGAATCATCCACAGTTATAATGCAGCATAGTACAGTGGTTAAGAATTGGAACTCTGGAGTCAGATGGCCTGGGTTTAAATCCCAGATGTACAAATTATTTCACCTCTCTGTGTTTCATTTGCCTCATTTGTAAAATGAGTAAATAGCTATGTACTATACAGGATTGTAATCCGAATTGTTCAGCACAATTGACCGGTTCATCCTAATGCAAGAGGTTGGAAAACCACCCTTTGGTTACCTCCATCTAGATCTTTTGTAGGTGAGAGTTAGCCCTTAGTCTACATGAACTGAGGTGTATAAGTTCCCGGAATTTTCTAATAGGAAGGTAGATGGACTGCAGATATTTGTCGCTTGTAATAGGAACATAACAAGCTAAATCTCTAATCTGGGCTGAGACTGATGAGCAAAAGTAAATTCCTGTCAGAATAAACATAAAATTAGTCCCATGCTTAAGAAGTGACATAGTATTTTAAAATTGTTTTGCTAATCACTTTTTTTTCTGTTGGTTAAGGTTGCATGATGGAATTTGAACATTACTTCAAGAGGTTTTATATTTTGGATTAGCTAATTGGGGTTGTCCTCTGCTGACTGTTTCTTCGGACGCATTTTTTGATGTGCTTTTGAGGCATTACATGCAAAGAGATCATACCATGGACTACAAGGAAAGCTGCCCAAGTGTAAGCATTCCCAGCTCTGATGAACACAGAGAGAAAAAGAAGAGGTTTACTGTAAGTATGTAACATAAAGCATGTGGGAAAAAAACTGAATATAGAGAATATTTCCGTTTCTGCTTTTCTTCTTCAACCTAGAACACCCTCTTCCCCATCTCCACATATCTAGATTTAACTTATTTCACATGATCTGTTCTCCACAAAGTCTTCATGGCTACCGTAATGGAATAAATTTTCCTTTTTTATTGTCTCTTTAGTTATCCTCTTGGAGAATTGTATGAAACTATCTAATTAATCTTCTTAACAGAAAATGTGCATGTGCATACACCTGGATCTATGCACACACTTAGAATTTTGCATGCACTATCAGGGATTAATGGACTGGTGAAGTCGTCGATTCCATATTAAGAACTACTGCCCTGAAATGTTTAATACATCTCTCAGTTTTAAAATATTTAATTCAGCATTTTATTTTTTTCACCTTAAAGGCTAAGTCATTTCTAATTTTATCTATCACTGTAGTATCTACTATAGGGTTTTATAAAGAGTAAGCACAGTGAATATTTGCTCATTGTGTATCAGTTTCTATTATTGGAGAATAGTCACTTTTCTTATTAGTGTGATGAAACATACAATATTGTATTTCATTCCAGTAGTACTATTAGTATATACAGAGGTCTCCTGGCCTCCTCCCCCTGAAAAAAGCCATTTATCATGTGTATTACTGATCTCCTTTTCCTTGTAACTCCCTATGCTTCTCACCTACTGAATAATATGAAGAAATTCATTTAGTCCAATTCTGTTTAATACTTAGTCTAATCTAATAATTTAACCAGGTCTCAGGATAAAATGCTTAGCCTCTCTTACTTCTCATTTCTTTCTCTTACTTGAACACACATCCTCCTCAGATTGGCATCATGGTTTATGGGAGGAGAGGTGTCCCCTTTCACATTAATTTTTTTTTTTTGAGATGGGGTCTTGCTTTGTCACCCAGGCTGGAGTGCAGTGGTGCGATCTTGGCTCACTGCAACCTCCACCTCCCGGGGTCAAGTGATCCTCCTGCCTCAGCCACCTGAATAGCTGGGACTATAGGGTGCGCACTACCATGCCCAGATAATTTTTGTATTTTTAGTAGAGGCGGGGTTTTACCCTGTTGGCCAGGATGGTCTCGCACTCCTGACCTCGTGATCCACCCACCTTGGCCTCCCAGAGTGCTGGGATTACAGGCATGAGCCACTGCACTGGGCCCACAGTATTTTTGAGTTAGTGAATGACCTCATGGTAGCCTGGTGAAGGCTCTTGAGTTCTTGCTATCCCTCTAGGTCTTTGCCATTTGAGCTGTAAAGTGGCTCGTCTGGCAAATAGCCAGCTATGACTCACTTGATAACTTGGGCATTTTGCTGGTATTCATTGCTGGCGCCTGCAGTTGATGAACTAATTTGTGATCTCTTCGTTGGCTTGGCCAGGGTCTTGTGGCAGCTCACCACTGACTCAACGCTCTGACATGTCCTTCACCTGCTCCTGGCTCAGTGGTCCACCTCTAAAAAGGTGGTCACCTGGTCACTGCCAGTTGAGTCTCATGAAAGGTGACTTTCAACTCAGAGTCCCTGTCACAGGGCAGTTGAGGAAAGCTGAGGAGTTAAACTAAATCCTTTGACTACTTCTCTCTGCCTTCTTAACTAGGTGGGGCTGGGTACAGGAAAATGATGGTTTTCTCTCAAGGTCCCAGACAAGGAACAGGGAAGCAGTCCCTCTGTCCTCTCTTCCTTAACAGACACACCTGCCAATTTCTCTGTACCACATTCCAGAGCAGAGAAATTGCAATGTTTGTTTGGCCCTTTACCCCTTCGCAGTCTCTACATTGCAGGTTTATCTTAAACAGTAGGCATTTGTTGCACATTTGCGTAAGCAAATTTCTAGCAATCATATTGAAGGTAAACAAAGGTTGATGTATCTTGAATAAAATGGTGGAGTGTGTGAAAGCTTTTATTCCTCCTTTCCTCTTTTTATTTTTGTCTTTGGACCATTCTTTCCTTGAGGGATACCTCCTACCAAATTTGAGGGAAGTTCACACACAGCAAATGTCAGCGGCAGATTATCTCATGTGTCCTTTGAGTTTTCAGGCTGGAGGTATATCCATGTCTTCTGTGGGATGGTCAAGGAGACCTGTAGCATTTCTCTTACCCAGCTGTTCCTACACTGTGCACTGAGTTCTCAAAGGCCCTATCTAAATCACCTTATTCATTTACTTCCTTCAGATTCTCAAGTAATTGCCTTATTAGAGAGGCATTTTCTGACCATCCTATAAAAAATAGCACCTTCACACCCTACCCTGCTCATCTGACTCTCTGTCCTGCTTTCCCTCCTGCCACATTTTTTGTTTGTTTATATGTGCCTTCTTTGAGTAGAATGCAAGGTCCTTTGAAGCAAGAACTTCCTTCACTATCGTTTCGCCAGAACCCTAGAACAAAGATAGTAGGAATTCAAATAAGTATTTGTTGAATTGTTCCTCTGTTATTTGCTGGTCACTATAGTGCAGTCCTCAATCCTCAAGAAACTTGGTTCTCTCAGTGCAAATAGACCCTATCGCACCCAGCACAGATGCTCTGTTCAGCCTAGGTACCCATGTTATCAATAATATTTTTAAATTTAAATTTAATACAGTCAGGTTCTTGCTATGTTGTGTAAGCTGGTCTCTTGGGCTCAAGTGATTCTCCTGCCTCAGCCTCCCAAAGAACTGGGATTACAGGAATGAGCCACCATGCCCTGCCTTAATAATGTTTTTATACTTTAGTTTTCATATGTAGTTTATAAAGTTCTATACCATGAAGCTTCTAACAGGGAAATATGTTGCATTCTAGGTGTCTTGACTTAAACCAAGTTTAAATTATATTTTCATTTATCCACTTGACAAATTAATGAGTTTCTAGGTCATGTTCTAGGAACTGGGAATACAGTGGAATAAGAGTGACATTAGTCCTTGGGGCAAGACAGATAATAAAGAAATATGCAAATAAGATAATTTCATATTGTATTAAGTATTGTACTGTTTCCTGTGAAGTCCTGTTTCGTTTTGTTTTTTACCAATGGAAGTATTTTTAAGAATTTGAATGGTTTTTCTTTTTGTCTACTGGTGTTTTATTAGTACTTCTTTAATAAGCACTTGTTTATATAGCATACTGTTAATTCATAATTTCATAAGGCTTTATCTTACCTTCTGTAAATATATTTGCTGCAGAGCTGCTCCAGCTTGGAACCTAGACTTCCTTCTAGTCTTGACTGTATTTGGGTAGTGAGAGGAGGCCACCTGACCTTTCTCAGGCCTGCTCTTCTCACCAAGTCAGCACAAAGAATTCAAGAAACTCACAGTCATATAAATCTAAGTGTTTTATTCTCTTATAGCGGTTCTGCTTCTAGGCCTGTCTTATCCTGAGTGCCATATGAGGTAAATCTCTTGTCTAGTGTTTTTTTGTTTTTTGAGGCAGGAATCTTGCTTTGTTGCCAGGCTGGAGAGTAGTGGCACGATCTCAGCTCACTGCAACCTCTCACTCCCTGGTTCAAGCAATTCTCCTGCCTCAGCCTCCCGAGTAGCTGGGATTACAGGCATACACCACCACACCCAGCTAATTTTTGTATTTTTAGTAGAGATGGGGTTTCACTATGTTGGCCAGGATAGTCACGATCTCCTGACCTTGTGATCCACCCGGCTTGGCCTCCCAAAGTGCTGGGATTACAGGCGTGAGCCACTGTGCCTGGCCTGTCTAGTCTTATTCAGTGTCGCTGGCACCTTCGCTAGGTTTTTTGCCCTCGACTTCTGGGTGCTGTCCATGTTGGGGGTATCAAATTAATTCTAACATCTTACACGTAATAGCTTCCTCTAAGACAACTAGATTCCTTCTCAGTTAAGACCAAAAGGGCCAGATTACCATCCTGCAGCTCATGTAGGGTGTCTCATGTATAGTGGGGGGTTATAATATTTCTTCAGCTTACTTCATAGGGTTGTTGATTATGATTATATGAGATTATGTATATTTGAAAATATTGGATATGGAAGATAATATTAGAAAGTCTGAGGATAAATTCATATTAATAGTTTTAAAAATACTATGTGAAAGATGACCTAGAGGGAAGAGAACTAGTAATTGAAGGTTTTTTATGTAGCAAGTATAATTTTTGAAAATACTTTCAAGGTAAGTTCAAGGTAGTAATTACTGCTAGGGAAGAAAAGAGGAAAGTGGCAACAATTGAATCTGTAGTATTTTATTCTTGGGAGAAAAATACCTGAAGCAAGAATGGCAAAATGTTAGAATTCAGTAGATCCAAATGATGAGCACACAGGTAAATGATGAGCACGCGGGTGTTGACTGTGTTATTCTCTAAAAATTATAGTAATATATCATAACATTTGAAAAATAAAATATCACCTTTTTTTCCCCCTGACCTGATATTCTTCCCATCACAAGAAACCATCTTACCCCCCCTCCCCCAAAGACATGATCTTGCTTTGACACTCAGGCTGGAATGCATTGGTGCAATCTCAGCTCACCACAGCCTTGACTTACCCAGGCTCAAGCAATTCTCCCACCTCAGCCTCCTGAGTAGCTGGGACTATAGGCATGTATACCATGCCCAACTAATTTTTAATTTTTTTTGTAGAGTTGGAGTCTCCCTATGTTGCCTAGGCTGGTCTCGAACTCCTATGCTCAAGTGATCCTCCCACCTCAGCCTCACAAAGTGCTGGGATTACAGGCATGAACCACTGAGCCCAGCCAAGAATACCATTTGACGAGATTCAATAAGTGCTTTAATTGGTATGTTTATGTATCTTGGAGAACCATATAAAAATGTTAATGTTAATATCAGTTTCAGAATATGAAAACACCAGCCTTGGCAAAAGTCTAAAAAAAAGAGAATAAGAAAACAGGTTTCATGTATTTAAGTAGCTAAAGGGTTTTTTGCAATTAAATTTTGTTACATTATGTTATATTTTTATTTCCACAGGTTTATAAAGTTCTGGTTTCAATGGGAAGGAGTGAATGGTTTGTCTTCAGGAGATATGCAGAGTTTGATAAACTTTACAACACTGTAAGTAATAGTCTATAAGATTTCTAATTAAAAGAAAGCACCTGAGAAGAATCTCAAAATAAAAGAAATGTATTTGAATGATTAAATTGGTACTCATATAATAACATGTCAGACAAGCAGACAAGGAGGGTAAGAGATTCTTCAAAAACACCCTAACTTTAGAATGCTTACAAAGAAAGGGTAGAGAGAGGACTGCTGAACAATTCCAAATAAACCATTGAAAATATGAGAACTAGATAAAATACCTTTTAATGTCATAGAAAATTAGAAGTCAGATCTTTCTACTTACTTCTCTGATAATTGTTAATCATCATGGTATTTCTAGTTAAATTGCCCAACTGTAAGTTTTATGTTTGAAAGTCTGTCATGAACCTATCTCCCTTCCATAGTTTGTTTTCATCCTTAGAGATAAGTCTTAGGTTCCAGATTTTTAGTAGCCAACACAACTGGAATGAGTGTTGACTTTCAGAAGTTCTGACAGTTACCCAGGTGGTGAGATCCAACAGACTGTTAGCTATTTAGATCACTAAAACCTATTTTTATAATTTTCATAACTCAGATATTAAATAGTATTCATAATCTAGTGTTTCTAAAGTAGACAGCAAGAAGCCAGGCACGATGGTTCACATCTGTAATTCCAGCGCTTTGGGAGGCTGAGGCAGAAGGAACACTTGAGCCCAGAAATTCAGAGGGTGCAGTGAGCCATGACCGCACCACTGCACTGCAGTCTGGGCAACACAACAAGACCCCATCTAAAAAGATAAAAGTAGGCAGCAAGACCACCACCACAGTCACCGTCATACATCAGTCCATATCTTCCACAGGTAGCAGTGTTTGTGGATACTGTTGTCTTGAAAATCATACAGAGAAGCCAAAGCATGCCTCTTGAATTATAAATAGCTGTTATAGAACTCCAGGTCATTAAGACAGTCCTGGATTTAAAGCTTTGCTTCAGTTTGGAACAAAAGCAGTTGTGCCTGAAATCCCCAATTTTTTTTTTTTTTTTTTTTGAGACAGGGTCTTGCTCTGTCACCCAGGTTGGAGTGCAGTGGTGTGATCTCAGCTCACTGTAACTTCTGCCTCCCAGGTTCAAGCAATTCTTCTGCGTCAGCCTCCCAAGTAGCTGGGATTATAGGCATGAGTCACCAATGCCTGGCTAGTGTTTTTGTAGTTTTGGTAGAGACGGGGTTTCGCCAGATTGGCCAGGCTGGTGTCAAACTCCTGGCCTCATGTGATCTGCTCACCTCAGCCTCCTAATGTGCTGAGATTACAGGTATGAGCCACTGTCCTTGGCCTCAAATCCCAAATTGAAATTCCTCTGCTCTCATGTAATAATAAATAGGAATCTCCCAGTGTCATTTTTTTTCTTTTTTTTTGAGGTGGAGTCTTCTCTGTTGCTTAGGCTGGAATGCAGTGGTGCAATCTCACCTCAATGCAACCTCCATCTCCCAGGTTCAAGTGATTCTTTTGCCTCAATCTCCCAAGTAGCTGGGACTACAGGTGCATTCCACCATGCCCAGCTAATTTTTATATTTTTAGTAGAGATGGGGTTTCACCATATTGGCCAGGCTGGTCTTGAACTCCTGAGCTCATGATCAGCCCGCCTCAGCCTCCCAAAGTGCTGCGATTACAGGAGTGAGCCACCATGCCTGACTCAGTGTCATTGTTTAATGAATGATAGATTACTAGGCATCCTCTGGAAAAAACTCTGTTATATATTTATGAAAGTAATTGTTTTCATTTCTTAACCCTGTCTCTTGATTTTAAACATAGGAGTAAATATATATATGCTTATGGGTTATCATTTGTAAGATTTTTTTGAATATGTGGAAAGTTATACATGTATCAATTAAGAGACAAATTACTTCCTAAGTGGGTCAGAATTAATCAAACAATGTCTAGCTGTACAACTTCCTGTGTTTTGTTAAGTTGTGAAAATTAGACTCCTGATTCATCTTTATTTAGCATTTCACTATGTATATATTTGTTCCTAATATTCAAATTACTTGCTACTTAAAGTTGAACTTCTAAAGATAATACTGCAATTTTAAAATCTTTTTTCCTATGTAAAATTAATAGGGAGACTCCATCTCTACAAAAAAGTAACAATAAAAAATTAGCTGGGTGTAGTGGCACATGCCTGTAGTCCTGGCTACTTTGGAGGCTGTGGTAGGAGGATCACTTGAGCCTGGGCAGTTGAGGCTGCAATGAGCCGTGACCATGCCACTGAACTCTTGAGACACTATCTCAAAACAAAAACAAGAACAAAACATCTGTATTGTTGCTACTCAGAAATAACTTAACATTTTACTGTTTTCTTCTGTTGTTTAGCTTTTCTTTAATGTGTATACAACTGCACTTACTAAATACGAGTTGAGTATCCCTTATCTGAAATACTTGGAACCAGAAGTGATTTGGATTTCATTTTTTTTTTAATTTTGGAATATTTGAGTTACACTTATCAGTTAAGCATCCCAAATCTGAAAATCTGAAATGTGAAATGCTCCAGTGAGCATTTCCTTTGAGCGCTTAAAAAGTTACTGGTTTTGGAGCATTTCAGATTTCAGATTTTCAGATTGTGATACTCAACCTGTATAGTTTTAGATATTTACTTCATCAAAGGATATTGAGATAGGGTTTTTTATTTCTGTAATTAAAGTTACACTCATGAAACAATAGCCAATAAGAGTTTGTACATGGGAATATCTTCCATAAGTTTTTAGTGGTTTTTAAAAAATGGCTTATGTTGGAGGCTGAGTGAGGACTGAAGTGTCAACTCTTTTTGAAACTCTTGAATACCCATTACATGTTCAGCACATCTTTGAGGAGCGTGTAAATACAACTGTACCCATCAAGATGCCTGGGTTAAACTTAGGTAAAAATAACATGACTGTAGTGTCTGTCTCTCTTTCTCTCTCTCTCTCTGTCTCACACACACATACACACACATACACATTTGAGGCTTCTGTCTTTTGCTTAAAATATTTCGTAGGCTAGATTTACCTTCTAAACATGATGTCTTTTGTGAAACTCTTCGTAAGAGGAAGGGGTGTAGAAAATGTCATTGAAAAACTCAGCATTGTGGAGATCCACACCAATAGTTTGTCTTCATGATGTTTTCATGATTTAAATAGCTGGTGATTAATTAAAATGAGTGTTAATATTTGAGTATGTGTAAGCATAAAAATAAAATAGGAAAGCTTGTTTGGTGTACCTCCATCCACGATCACTTGCATTCTCTCTTCCGTGAAATAACATCCCATCTTTCAACTTTTTGCAGAAGAATTTCCTTAACATGTAGTTCAGTTTTTATCATTCATCTCCCTCATTTCTTTTCTCCTGTTTTTCATTGTTCTTATTTCATCACTTTCTATGTCTCTCTCTTTTTATATAACTCCTAATTCTGCCTCCTGTGGTGAGGGGCAAAGAAAAAAATAGGAAAACAGTTTATCGGTTGAATTCTTTGAAACCATAGAAATCAGGATGAACCTGGCCTGGATTTCCCTAAGTTCAAAAACATACATTATTTTCCTGTACTCCTTTTAGAATAAAAGAAAACTGTAGGCATTTTAATTCTCAATTTCAATGTGTTCTTTATGACTGTAGTTTATATTTAAAACTTTTTATTATAGAAATTATCAAACACAGGTGAGGTGCAGTGGCTCACACCTATAATCCCAGCACTTTGCAAGGCTCAGGTGGGAGAATTGCTTGAGCTTAGGAGTTCAAGACCAGCCTGGGCAACATAACGAGACTGTCTCTACAAAAAATAAAACAACTTGCTAGGTGTGGTGGCATGTGCCTGTGGTCCCAGCTACTCATTAGGCTGAGGGGAGGATCACTTGAGTCCAGGAGGTCAGTGCTGCATTCTAGCCTGGGTGATAGAGCAAGACACTATCCTAAGGGGAAAAAGAAAAGAGAGAGAGAGAGCGGGGAATGAAGAGAGGGAAAGGAAGAGGGGAAAGAAGGGGAAGGGGAAAGGAAAAGGGAAAAGGAGTCAAACACATACAGAAGTAGACATACTAGCACCAATTCGGAAAGTAATATTATGATACCATCCAGCTTCAATAATTACTGATACGTGGCTGTTCCTGGTTCATCTCTATCCCTAGCCAGCCCACCATAATTTTGACACAAATTTCAGACATCATATATTTTCATCTATAAATATTTTAGTATGCATCTCTAAAAGATAAAGATTCTTAAAAACAAAACTTATATACAATACCATTACCACATCTAAAAATAAATTAAGAGTAATGCCTTAATATCAGATATCCAGTTAGGGTTTATGTGACTGGTTGATAAGTCTGTTAAGTGTCATTTAATCACTAGGTTGCCCCTTTGCCTGCCTCTCTTTTGTTTCCTTTACGTATTTGTGTGTGTGTGTGTGTGTGTGTGTGTATAAAACAGGGTCATTTGTTTACGTATCTTTCAGTCTCCATTTTACTGACAGTATGCCCCATGCCATAAAGTGATTAGTACATTCCTCTGTTCTTTGTATTTCCTGTCAGTTGGTAGTTAGATGTATAGTTTTTGGGTGTTTGTTTGTTTGTTTGTTTTTGGTGAGACAGGTTGTTGCTCTGTCACTCAGGCTGGATTTCAGTGGCATGATCACGGTGCACTGGACCTCCCTGGCTCAAGCAATCCTCCCACCTCAGCCTCCTGCAAATTGTATAGCTGGACTACACTCAGCTGATATATATATATATACATATATATATATATATTTTGGTAGAGACAGGTTCTCGCTATGTTGCCCAGGCTGGTCTGAAACTCCTGAGCTCAAGCAGTCCTCCCACCTCAGCCTCCCAAAGTGCTGGGATTACAGGCCTCAGTGAACCACCATGCCCAGCTGAGATACAGTTTTTACATGTGTGTGTGTTTGACATCAAACTTAGAATGAAAATATAACCCATTTTTATGACTTGACTGCCCCAAATTTAATTTCTTCAGGGTCACATTTTCATTCTCTGAAGACAAGCATATCTGATAAATAAATGTATTAGAATACTTTTTTTTTTTTTTTTTTTTTGAGATACGGTCTCACTCTGTTGCCTAGGCTGGAGTGCAGTGGCATAATCATGGCTCACTGCAGCCTCAGCCTTCCAGCCTCAAGCAATCCTCCCATCTCAGCCTTAGGAGTAGCTGGGACAATATGCCACCATGCCTTGCTATTTTTATTTTATTTTATTTTATTTTTGTAGAGACGAGGTCTCATCTCACTTATTAGAATATTAATAAGGGGAAGCTTAGAGCAGAGACAGGGTATTGAAAGCAAAATGCATCTGCTTTCTTAGAAATCTGTTGTCTATCTATTCATGTAGAGAAAACACCAGGAACGTATCTTCTCCTAAGATAATAAATGGGTAATATGTATTCGGAACTGTAACACCAGGTTCTAGCCTAAGGACTTACCATACATGATCTTCTTTAAAACTCACAGCAAGGCCAGGCACGGTGGCTCATGCCTGTAATCCCAGCACTTTGGGAGGTCGAGGTGGGTGGATCACGAGGTCAGGAGTTCAAGACCAGCCTGGCCAACATGGTGAAACCCCGTCTCTATTAAAAATGCAAAAATTAGCTGGGCATGGTGGCACATACCTGTAATCCCAGCTACTCCAGAGGCTGAGGCAGGAGAATTGCTTGAACCGGGACCCAGGACCCGGGAGGTGGAGGTTGCAGTGAACTGAGATCGCACCACTGCACTCCAGCCTGGGCTACAGAGTGAGACTCCATCTCAAAAAAAAAACCTCACAGCAAATATGTAAGATAATTGTTAAAATTATCCTCATTTTATAGGCAGGAAAATGAGACACAGATGTTAAGTAGTTTTTCCTAGGTCAGGTCACACAGATACTAGGTATTTTATTGGGACAAAAAAAGATAATTAGTTTGTGATATTTTATTGGTATAATTTATATTGTACTTTGGATGATCATATATTCAAAAGTTTGTCTTATAAAAAATGGATTTTGTTTAAAATTAGTTTGTATTTGGTTTTGATGCATGCATAACTAGAAGACTTATAAAATTAGTTCATGTAATGTTATTTTTAAAAATTTTAGTTAAAAAAACAGTTTCCTGCTATGGCCCTGAAGATTCCTGCCAAGAGAATATTTGGTGATAATTTTGATCCAGGTAAGCAACAATTTCATAGGCCAGCCATGAAGTGATCATTGAAGTTTGAAGAAGTAAATTAATGTATTCATTGTACTGTATAGCAGTGCAGGACTTTAAAAGATCTCATGCTCTATGAAAATAATGCCTCAGGAAGGTGATTACTTCTACTAGCATTGCTTTGAGTACTTCATGTGTTTAAATTTGTTCGATCCTCACAACTTTGTGAGATGGGTATTATTATTGTTACCACTATTTTACAGATAACGAAACTAAGCCACAGTTAGGTTCATTAATTTGCCCAGGATCATATACAGATAGTAAAGGGCAGATTTGGAAGTTAAATTCAAGTAGTCTGATTTCAGATAAATTTATTTGTCATGGGCTGGTCGCAGTGGCTCACACCTGTAATCAAAACATTTTTGGAGGCTGAGGCAGAAGGATCACTTGAGGCCAGGAATTTTGAGACCAGCCTGGGCAACATAACAAGACCTCATCTCTACAAAAAAGTTAAAAATTAGCTGGACATGGTGGCATGCACCTGTAGTCCCAGCTACTCAGGAGGTTGAGGCACGAGGATTGCTTGATGTCAGTAGTTCAAGGTTGCAGTGAGCTGTCATCATGCCACTGCACTTCAGGCTGGGTGACAGAGTGAGATGCTATTAAAATTTTTTTTAAATTGATCCTTCAGGTTAGTTTGGAAACTTATCTGACTTTAAATCAGTATCATGAAGAATATTCACTTTTATATTTAGAAACATTAAATGTATACTGTGTACATAGCAACTTGCAGGACTCTGAATGGGATACCAAGAAGATATCCTATTGCTCACACTTAGGGAGCCTATTGACACATAGGGTCTCAGTATCTAGTGCCTATATGACTGAAAATGCAAGTATGGAGTTTTTCCCTAGAACCCAAGAGATTAATCCAGGTCACAGATGGCTACTTATAGGGAAACAGAAGTCTTCTTATCCACCAGGAATTCTCTCAGAAGAGTCACCTATATCTGCCACAGATGAATCCCAAATGGATTACTCTCCTTCCCCAACTTATTTGCTTGTAACCTTGTAACTGGTTAAATTGATAATACCTTACATGTCTGTGTTCTTGGTCACTACTCAAGATGAAAGCTCTAAGGTCCCTTATCTTGACTGTGCTTTCTCTCTGCATCCTAACCTTATACCATTCATTTCCCTCCCAGACCATATTACTGTGTCCTGTGGAATATTGCCCACCATTAGCAGACTGCTCTTTATCCTGCATCTTTTTCATATTTCTTCCACATTCTTGCTTTAATTAAAACATTTTTTTCCCCAGAGGCTGCTTTGCCTATAGTGCTCTCAACTGGAGGATTATTATTTACACTTTATGAACCTCAGGATTGAGGAATGTTCTTATTTCCCCAGTTATATACAGATCTGTTTTTCTCTTGGGAGTATATAGCACATTTCATTGTAATTGCTAATCTGTCTTATAGTAGGCTGTAGATTTTCTGAAGGTGGAGACTTATGTCTTTTTTTATTGGTTTATAGTGGCAGTATACTGGTTTTAAAGTAATACTTTAAAACCTACTAGGCAAATAGTAGGTTTTAAAGTATTACTAAATATGTGAACCTATTACTAAAGAGAAGCAAGAGAAAACTGAGTTGGCACAATAAAACTAGATTATATTCTGTAGAACTGTGGCTTTTATACTCTTGCTTTGTTTTCAGCAGCAGGATACTTTTTTCCTGACTGAAATCTTATGGAGGCCAGGTATGGTGGCTATGCCTGTAATCCCATCACTTTGGGAGGCCAAGGTGGGCAGATCACTCAAAGCCAGGAGTTTGAGACCAGCCTAGCCAAAATGGTGAAACCCCGTCTCAACTAAAAATAGAAAAATTAGCTGGGTATGGTGGTGTGCACCTGTAGTCCCAGCTACTCGGGAGGCTGGGGCAGGAGAATCGCTTGAACCAGGAGGTGGAGGTTACAGTAAGCCAAGATCGCACTACTGTACTCCAGCCTGGGCACCAGAAAAAAAAAATGGGGTGTGGTTGCTCATACCTATAATCCCAGCACTTTGGGAGGCTGAGGCAGGCAGATCACCTGAGGTCAGGAGTTTCAGACCAGCCTAACCAACATGGAGAAACCCCGTCTCTGCTAAAAATACAAAATTAGCTGGGTGTGGTGGTGCATACTTGTAATCCCAGCTACTCAGGAGGCTGAGGCAAGAGAATTGCTTGAACCTGGGAGGCGGAGGTTGCGGTGAGCCAAGATTGCACCATTGCACTCCAGCCTGGGCAACAAGAACAAAACTGTCTCGGGGAAAAAAAAAAAAAAAAAAAGCAATGTACAAGAACTCCTTTAATGAAAAATCTGGAATACATCTTGATGTTTGCTTAGGTAACAGGACATATAGAGAAGAGAATAAGAGATAATTGGAGGGTCAGGCCTGGGTGACTGAGAGAATTAACTAATTAGAAATGGCAGAAAAATATTAAGAGTCAAACTACTAGTGATAGATAATATGAGACTTGAACTTGGGATGGAGTTCTGTAGAGCCCTTAATTGAGTCCTTAAGACAATCATTTCATCAAAGAAAGAAGGCAAAGAAGTAAGACTGGCAACATTGCTGCTTTGTTGTTAAAGGCAAAATACCAGGCTGAATGCTCTTTGGTACTTCATTTTGGTGAATTAATTGACACTAAAAACTGATTTTTTTGAAGAACTGTTTGTCTATCCTGCGTATATTGTGTATGACTTGGCAACAGTGAAAAGGGTGGTATGTCACAGAGACCTTGGAAAGTCCTGCATTGGGGAAATCAAATCTAAGTCAAATTGATAAAAACAGAGATGGGTAAGATGCTCATTTGGTTACACTTTGGGGATACAGGCATTCCCATATTTTTCTAATGGAATAAAAAGTGGTACAATCCATGTTGAGGGGATTTGGTAATATTTAGGAAAACTGTGAATGCATTTTCCACTTTGGCCAAGAAATCACATTAGGAATTGGTCCCCAAAATAGACTGCATGTGACATAATTTACACACAACACTGTGTATTGTGACAAATTTTTAATACAAAATCTGGAAACAATGGAAATATTTTTCCAATGGAGCTAGATATAACGTACCTGGAAAAAGGAACAAAAAAGCTTTTTATGTATTTTGCTATGGTGTGATCTCCAGAATATGCCATTAAATGGAAAAAAAATCACGGTGCAGCAAATGAGTTTGTATGGTGTGTATTTTTGTGTGGAAAAAGGTATGGGGATTCAAAAGGAAATAATGGAAGAATAAATCAAAAACTAATAAAACTAGTGACTTTAAGGATGAGAGAGAGATCAGGAAAGACAAAAGGGGTGGAAGTTAGATGACCTTGAGTAAATTTTGTTTGTATCTTTGACTTCGGAACCATGACACATTTTAAACACTTTAAAAACAAAAATAAAAATACAGTAACAAAGCAGCCTCTAACAACTGAAAGTAAACTGAAGGAAAAAACCTAACTTATTTTAACTGTAAAACATGGGATTTTGAGTGTATATTCTTCATGGGATATATTGCTAAGGATGAAAACAAAAACCCATGGACAAATTCTACACTGCATTCCTTAATGTTATTGTTAGTTATATGGAGTTGTTATTCTGTAATTATGTTACTGTCATGGGAACCAAGATTTTAAGCAGGAGAGGAAAGTGATACATACAAAATCAAAGATTTCAAGTAAAAATACTGTAATTTTTGACTTAATTTGGAAATGTAATATGAAATCATAAATTATTTATTTTTTTTTTGAGATGGAGTTTCGCTTTTGTTGCCCAGGCTGGAGTGCAATGGCGCAATTCTGGCTCACTGCAACCTTTGCCTCCCGGGTTCAAGTGATTCTCCTCCCTCAGCCTCCCGAGTAGCTGGAATTACAGACACATGCCATCACACCCGGCTAATTTTTGTATTTTTAGTAGAGATGGGGTTTCACCATGTTTGCCAGGCTGATCTCGAACTCCCGACCTCAGGTGATCCACCTGCCTTGGCCTCCCAAAGTGCTGGGATTACAGGCATGAGCCACTGTACTTGGCCTATTATTTTTTTTTACCTTTGTAAAAATATTTTCTAGCACTCTCTTCTGGTAATACCTAAAAGCAGTAACAAGTAGTAACTGATACCCCTAAAACTTAGATTGCGATCTCAAAATATCATTTTTCTCTCAAAGGAACCAGAGTTCCATGGAGAAATGGTGATCCCAGATCTGGGGCAGGAAATGTACAAAATAATCTCAGGACAGCTTGCTTGAAAGTGAGGAAGCTATTTAGGATGACTGCAGTTTTACCAAAAGAACACGAAACACAACAAAAGCCCAGTTGTTGGGGCTTTCATTGAGCAAAGATTAGACAGAGCATGGAGAAAGTAACAGCAGGTTACAGCACATCAGTTATAAAGACTTTTCAATTTACTTTGACTCTTTGGTGGTGGGGGTAACCTCATGAAATGCTGTAGAGGTTACTAGAGTAAATTTATTCCCCAAGTTGATAAATGAAAAAATCAAGAGTTTATCTTGCCTTTGTTGTATGAAATGTAATTTCTTTGTACCAAAGAGATAATGTTGGAAAATACTTCATAGAGGAATCACAGTTCATAAATAGAAGAATCCCAGAATAATAGAACTGGAAAATCCTTGTACAACTTCTGATGAATAGGCAAAGACCATCAGTGATTTGAAAGACTTTACTGGGGCAGAAGGATCCACTTCTAAGATGGCTCCCTCTTGTAGTTTTTGATATAAAGCCTCAGTTCTTTGTGAGTGGGCCTCTTCTTAAGGAACCTTGAGTGTTCTTACAACATGGCAGCTGGCTACCCCAGAACAAGTGATCCAAGAGAGCTAGCAAGGAGGAAGCCTCGGTACCTTCTACCACTTAGTCTTGGAAGCCACATGCCATTACATCCACCATATTCTGCTCATTAGAAGATAGTCATTAAGTCCAACGCCCATTCAACACAGGAGTAGAATTAAGTTCTACCTGTTGATTGGAGGGAAATAAAAGAATTTATAGACATTATGAGATAGTGATTTCATGGCTTTACTATTTTTTAAGATATTACCATTTAGAGATACACACTGATTTATTCCCCCACACCAAAAAAAAAAAAAAAGCCTGAGAATTGCTTTAAAATACTCTGGGGGTGGTGGGGAAGGGAAGGGTGAGGAATGGGGTTAAATGGATAAATGAAACAGGAATAGCAGAATGTTGATAAATTTTAAAGTAGGGTAATAAGGTTCTCATCTTTTGTGTACTTATGACGTTTTCCATAATAAAAAAGTTAAAAATAAAGTCAGCCGGGCACGGTGGCTCACGCCTGTAATCCCAGCATTTTGGGTGGCTGAGGTGGGTGGATCACCCAAGGTCAGGAGTTCTAGGCCAGCCTGGCCAACATAGTGAAACCCCATCTCTACTAAAATTACAAAAATTAGCCAGGCATGGTGGTGCATGCCTGTAATCCCAGCTACTTGGGAGGCTGAGGCAGGAGAATCACTTGAACCCGGGAGGCGGAGGTTGCAGTGAACTGAGATCATGCCACTGCACTCTAGCCTGGGCAACAAGAGTGAAACTCCATCTCAGCAACAACAAAAAATAAAATCATACCTAAGAAAAACATTCTGAAATTTCCTTTTTAACTTAACTCATGATTGGCAGCCATTGTGTGGGGTTTTTGCTTATCTTTTTGAGTTCTTATGCTGCAGCTTAAGCCTATGTCTTTTTTTTTTTTTTTTAACTTTATTCTAATGGTTGCCCACCTCTATAAGATACATCTTACATACTTGAAGGCTGATTTTAAGAGTGATCTCTGCAAGTACTTCTTGTTAACATTTTATTATGAGTTTAAAGACTTAATAGGATGCACCCAGAGGAAACCATACTTTTAACTTTATATATATATATATATGTTTTTTGAGTCAGCATCTCACTCTTTTGTCCCTGCTGGAGTGCAGTGGTGAAATCTCAGCTCCCTGCAACCTCTGCCTCCCAGCTCAGGCAATCCTCCTCAGCCTGCCAAGTAGCTAGGACTATAGGTGTACGTCACCACACCTAGCTAATTTTTTTTTTAAATCATCCAGCCCAAAATGTCATAGAGCTAGCTAATTTTTAAACTTTTTTGTGGAGACAAGGTCTCACTGTGTTGTCCAGGCTAGTCTTGAATGCCTGGCCTCAAGTGGTTCTCTCACCTGGGCCTCCCAAAACTGGGACTACAGACATGAGCCACTGCACGCAGACTTTTTAAGATTTCTAATTCACATTTCTTTTGAATTACAAAAGATACATTCATGTAACTTCTTCATCAAAGAGATTTTTAAAAATACATATTTCTAACTGTGATTCTTAATATATAGGCCTTATGTAAGTTCTTGGCACTTATCTTAAACATATTATAGTCTTACCTGGAATTTTTTCAGATGTTTGCAAGCTCAATGTTGATCTAAAAAAGTAAGCTTGAAATTGCCCCTAAATTCTGACTACTGCTGAACTTCTTTCTCTTCTTATATAGGGCTTTACATAGGGGTTTTAAAACTGTAGTCAGTAATAAAATGGCAAGTCTAGAAATACTTAGAACAGCATGGGCTGTAGCTCACTGAAGAAAGGAAATTCTTCATACTAGCCTTCAAAAGTAAAATGTATCTTCAGTTAAGTATCCACAGAACAATTTAAAGCTGCTTCCATGTAGTTACTAGGTTTTCTTTTAATATCCCAAATGTGGTCATTCATTTTAGTTCTTAGTATGCTACTATGTTCAGTTCTTGAGAAATAACTCTTTTAATTATCGTTTTTAATGTAAACTTCACATGTGGTTTGCCTACCTAGTGACATTATAAATGTCCTTGGAAGAGTTTAATAAGATATCTACCTGAAATTCTTAAAGGAATTCGTAGACAAACAAGAAAAAGTACAAGTATATGCATCTGGCTCCGATTTTATATTTGTTTATATTTGTATGCAGCCATACCTTACATTGTAAGAAATGGAAATAAACCTACATGAGTGGAAATAACCCATCATTTTGGTGACCAGCACTATACATTACACCTTTATTCAGTAGAAATCAGTTTACTAAACCAAACTCATTATTAAGTAGAATATTTTTATGGGTTTTTATCCAGACATTCACCATTAGACACAGTTTCTCAAATCACATGTGTTCAATTTTTAGAGTATATTTCTTAAGAATTGGCTGGGTACGGTGGCTCACACCTGTAATCCCAGGTCTTCAGGAAACCGCGGTGGGCAGATCACAAGGTCAGGAGTTTAAGACCAGCCTGGCTAACATGGTGAAACCCTGTCTCTGCTATAAATACAAAAGTTGGCTGGGTGTGGTGGTGCATTCCTGTAATCCCAGCTACTTGGGAGGCTGAGGCAGGAGAATCGCTTGAACCCAGGAGGTGCAGGTTGCAGTGAGCCACATTGCACCACTGCACCCCAGGCTGAGTGACAGAGCAAGACTTCATTTCGATAAAAAAAAAGAGTTTAGGATAATGGCTTTTAGACCCCCAACAACTAATAATAATAACAACAACAAAAGTAATAGTAGCTAATGGTTATTAGCTATAAATAATGTTCTTATCATCTGCCAGACATCTTATTATAAACTTAGATGCACTATCTCATTTAATCCTATAACAGCATTGTGAGGTATATATATATATACACACACACACACACACACACACACACACACACATATATATATATATATTTTTTTTTAAACAAGAAAAGAAGTCTTGGAAAGATTCAAGATTAGTAAGTAGGAGAGACAAGATATTTGAAAAAGGTTTCTAATTCCAAGAAAAGTTTGTATTTAAAAGAAAAGAAAGGTTTATGCTTAATATTTATTTCTAAACTGCTATTGCATGAGCTTCAATTATTGACAAAACACTTTGAAAATACTGGACAGGCTGGGCATGATGGCCCATGCCTATAATCCCAGCACTTTGGGAGGCCAAGGAGGGTGAATTGCTTGAGCCCAGGAGTTCAAGATCAGCCTGGGCAACATAGTAAGACCCTGTCTCTACAAAAAATACAAAAATTAGCCAAGGATGGTAGGGTGTGCTTATGGTCCAAACTACTTGGCAGACTGAGGCAGGAGGGTTGCTTGACCCCAGGAAGCAGAAGTTGCAGTGAGCCTAGATCGCTCCACTGCACTCCAGCCTAAGCAACAGAACAAGACTCTGTCTCAAACAAAAAAAGAAAAGAAAAATTTAAAAAAAGAAAATACTAGACAATAACTTAAGAAAGTGTGCCTGTGCATTTTTTTAAGTTTTTTTTTTTAAACAGTAGAAGTTAAACTAGAGTTTTGGTGATATTCAGTTAATAAATTAATCATTATTTCCCAGTTACAAAGGATTTCCAGAAATCCTTATTTTTTTAATTAGTGTGATTTTCAGTCATCAGTGTTATAGTGTTAATTTTTATTCATTGTCTAGTAGTCATGAGGAGTTGGACAAAGCAATATGCTTTTCCAAGTTTTGTTTTCAGTCTGTTTAGAGTTCACAGTAGGCAGTTTTTGAGAACTTACTTTTTGGAGATAAATTGCTTAATTTTGATTTAATATATGATTTAATATATGATTACATATGTAATATAATTACATGTAATATATAACATAATTATATATTCTATAAATAGAATGATTCTCATTTCTAAGTATGTATTTCCTGTGTGATAAGTAGCATGAATTTAAAAATAGCTTCTTAATAAAAATTTACTGTCTTGTGCTTATCTAACTGTTGATAATTGCATAGTCCGACATAATAATTTTAATAGTTTATATCTCTCTTCCAGATTTTATTAAACAAAGACGAGCAGGACTAAATGAATTCATTCAGAACCTAGTTAGGCATCCAGAACTTTATAACCAGTAAGTAATTTTTGTTGTGTTCTAAAGGGACACTGAAACCAAACATAAGATACTGAATAATCCTTATATAAATTGGTTCTGTGAAATGTTTCTATGCTATATTTGCTTGTAAAATCTTCCTTGAGCATTTTCTTTCTGATACTTTTTCTCTCCTTTTCTCTTCATCTTATTTTCTTTTTTCCTTTTGTACTTGCATTAGTTTTATAGATTAAACTTGAAATGAATTTGCATAATAAGTTAAAACATCTTGCTAATTATTTGATATTATATTTTATCCATACTTTCAAAAAGCATTTAAGTATCTGCTAGTTGCATTGGGAATATAAAGTTAAGTGTTGTCCCTACCTTCCAGAGGCACGGGCTCCCAGTGTAGTGGGAGAGACAGGCATATACTAATAAGTAATTGAAGGTGGTTAATTTTTATGGTAGAGGTGCTAGCAGATAACAGAGAAAGGCGTAGCCATCTCCTCTTGAGGAGGTCAAGGAAGGCTTTCTGGACTTAGAGGATGTGTAATCATTCAAGAAAAAAAGATAGAGAATGCATTCCAGGCATAATAGGATACAGAAAGTCTAAACTGTCAGGACACAACATTTCATGGTGACTGGAGCTGAGCAGATTTTTGGAAAGAAGATAAGGTGAAGGAGTTGGCAGGGGTTGGGCACACATGCCACCACTTCTGCTCCACCTGGGGCAGTGTTCTGTTGACCCACATGAGGCCTCCAAACACAGCATTCCAGCAGCCATTAAGATGAAGGCGCTTTCCCAGCCCTGTGGGTATCTCATGCTGACAGGTTTAAACTTCCTTCTGTAGCCAGTAGCTCCCAGCTAGGAAGAATGGGGGTCATATCAGAAATACCTACAAAAACATTGGTAGATCTCTGGTTTGGTTTGTATTTTCATTTTTGAGTCTGGAGGTTAGTTTATGAGTATTCATTACGTTTATTGTGGTTGGTAATTTATGTTATAGTACTTGTATGTATAAAGTATTCTAAGAGGAAATGAAGAGGATGAAATATTTGGAGAGCTTTTCTGCAGCTAACCTAGCTGTGTAAAATAAAGTTTGCCTATGGGCAATGGTGTAAACGTGACACACTTTAACAGTCTTTTCGAACCACAACACTGAGGGACTGTATTTTTGAGTAACTGTTCTAAAAATGATTATTACTATTTACATGGTTATTGATAGTTCACAGAAGCCTTCTACTATTCTAAACAGGCCCTCTGGCCTCCTTTTTTAAATTAACCTAATTGAACTTACTAAATTACTAAAATGCTAACACTGGATCTCCTCTGAGAAGGTCTTCTGGTCAGAGGTAAGGATTTCCCCTGATGCTCCCAGGTAGGGGAAAGGTTAGGCAGGTCACACAGCTGTGGTCGCACCAGGATTAGATAGTGCAGTAAGAACAAGTATCCTCTGCCACTTCTTGCAGGTAGCAGAAGGGCATGAAATTTGGTAGGATCCTTGCACTCAAACAGTTCCCTTGTCTAGTCTGTTCCTCAGTAAAAAGTCTTTTATTATTTGGCTCTTTGTTTAATTATTTTATAAAATATTATGCCTTTTCCTGGGGACATGTGCTATGCTATCTTCACCTTAGACCCACCCTTCTAACCTCTGATTATTGCTATATACACTGGAGATTACTTTGAATTGGCATATTAGTGGCTTGTGTGAAATTTAATTCATGCATTCACAGTTTGAATTTGTCTCTTCCTTTAATGGAGCTGGCATGGAATAAGTATGCAATAAATGGTAGTGTTTATTACTTCTAGTATTCTAAGTTACTCAGAACTCCTAACACTATATAATAAATACTAAATATTCATTCTGAGTCTTGATGTGCAGTATTATAAAGATGTTATATTTTGCATTAAAATTCAACTAAAAGCAATTGGATTATTTTAAATTGCCAGTTTCCAAAACATTATATTGTGAAATACACAGTTCTTAAGTGTACAATTCAATGGATTTTTAAATATATGTACACTCTGTAACAGAGTCACCATTCCATTCATGATAGAAGATATTTCCAGCGCCTCAAAAATGCCAAGAGTTTTTTAAACTTAATTTTTTAATTTTTTTTTTTTTGTTTGTTTTTTGAGATGGAGTTTCATCATGTTGCCCAGGCTGGAGTGCAGTGGCGTGATCTTGGCTCACTGCCATTTCCTCCTCCCAGGTTCAAGCAATTCTCCTGCCTCAATCTCCTGAGTAGCTGGGATTACAGGTGCCTGCCACCACACCTGGCTAATTTTTTATATCTTTAGTAGAGATGAGGTTTCACCATGTTGGCCAGGCTGGTCTTGCACTTCTAACCTTGTGTTCCACCTGCCTAGGCCTCCCAAAGTACTGGGATTATAGGCATGAGCCACCGTGCCCAGCCAAACTTAATTTTTTAACTGACGTTTTCTTTTTAGCAAAATGTGACATTTCTTATTTCCTAGATCTCTTCTGTTGTTAACAGAACTTTGATTTTCCCGCTCTTCATTTGAATATCAAGCTATTCTTAAAATAGTAGAAATTTAAGAGAGCAAGAAGAGAAGCCAGTCAGCAAGTATATCTTGAGCACCTCCTATGTGCCTGTTATTATTGTTAAGGAAATGTACCTTATTTTTGTTTTTTATTTTTTTGAGACAGTCTCACTTTATTGCCCAGGCTAGAGTCCATTGGCACAATCTCAGCTCACTGCAACCTCTGCTCCCCAGGCTTAAGCGATTCTCTCACCTCAGCCTCCTGAGTAGCTGAGATTACAGTGTGCAGCAGCACACCCAGCTAATTTTTGTGTTTTTAGTAGAGACAGGATTTCACCATGTTGATCAGGCTGGTGTTGGAACTCCAGACCTCAGACGATCCACCCATCTCAGCCTCCCAAAGTGCTGGGATTATAGCACTTTTCAAGCTAAGCTATTACTTTTTTTTATTTTTACTTTTGAGACAGAGTCTCACTCTGTTACCAGACTGGAGTGCATTGGCGTGATCTCAGCTTTCTGCAGCCTCCGCCTCCTGGGTTCAGGCAATTCTTCTGTTTCAGCCTCCCGAGTAGCTGGGACCACAGGCGCGTGCCACCACGCCTGGCTAATTTTTGTACTTTTAGTAGAGACGAGGTTTCCCCATGTTGGCCAGGCTGGTCTTGAACTCCTGACCCCAAGTTATCTGCCCACCTCAGTCTCCGAAAGTGCTGGGATTATAGGTGTGAGCCACTGCACCTGACCAGAAAACCTAATTTTTAAATGACTTTATTAAAAAAAAAATTTATTTTCCAGCTAGACTAAAATGTTAGTATTTCTCTCATCTCTGGATAGAAAAGGGTTTTCTGAGCATGTTGGCAGTGATGACATTATCACAAAATACAACAATGAAAAATTTGACTAATAAAAACTTTGTGCATGGCGGCTCATGCCTAATAATCCCAGCACTTTGGGAGGCCAAGGCAGGCAGATCACCTGAGCCCAGGAGTTCAAGACCAGCCTGTGCAGCATGGCAAAACCCCCTCCTCCAGAAAAAAATGCAAAAAATTGGCCTAGCATGGTGGCATGTGCCGGTAGTCCCAACTGCTGAGGAGGCTGAGGTAGGAGAATCACCCGAACCCAGGAAATCGAGGCTACAGCGAGCCACGATTATCTCACTACAGTCTAACCTGGGTGACAGAGTGAGACCCATTTCTAAAAGAGCAAAAACAAAACTTTCGAACCCTCAAATCATAAGTAAGTAAAATTGAAAACCAAAAATATAGAAAAAGCTTTCCATGATAAAGGATGACAGATAAACACATTTAACATAGAAAGAGCCCATGCAAATACTTAAGACACCAAAAATGAAAAAAAAGAAGGACAAAGCACATTGGCTCACAAAAAAACGACACGGAAATGGGTTATTATCAGAGAAACTGAACATTTCCTTATATATTTAAATGAAATGGAAGCCAAAGTACCTTATTTTAATTGTATTGCAGTATAACATAGAGAAAAGTGCCCAGATCAGGACTGTATAGCTCAATAAATTATGAGAAGTAAACATAACTGAATTGTATCATCCTCCCAGGCCACGAAAGAAAATATTACAAACACCCCTGCGATCTCTTACACATCCTCTTTCAATCTCTATTTCTTTCTTCTTTTCCAAAGGTAACTACCAGCCTGACTTTTAACAAAATAGATTAGTGTGTCCTGTTTTTGAACTTTATATAAATGGAATCGTGCAGTCTGTGTTCTCTGTCTTGCTTATTTCCCAGCAATGTGAGAGTCATCCATGTTGTCACATGTAGCTATAGTTTGTTTATTTTCATTGCTATATAATGTTCCATTGTATGAGTATACCACAGTTGATTCATTCTACTGTTGATGGGTATTTAAGATACTAATATTTCTGTTTTCTGCCTATTACCAATAATGTTTCCATTAGCATACCTTTTGGTGTACATTTGTCAACATTTCTGATATATCTTGGAGTAGAACTTGTGGGTTTTAGGATATGTATATGTTTAACTTAGGGGATAGTGAAAAATAATTTTTCAAAGTGATTTACCAGTTGTACACTTTACATCACTGTATGCAATCACATTTCTTACGCTTATCTCATTAACAGTATTGTTAGTCTTCCATTTTAGCCATTCTGGTGAGTGGGTATAAAAGGTATCTTATTGTTGCTTTAATTTTGCATTTCACTTATTACTGAAAGTGATACTGAGCACTTTCTCTTTAAAATATGTTTTTTTCACATCAAATTGTCAAAGATGTTAATATAAAATATAACATTCAATGCTAACTAAGCCTGAGAGCCTTCAGGATGTTCATGTACTGCTAGAAGAGTATAAATTGTTACACCTGCTCTGGAAATCAGTTTTACAAACTGTATTTGTTTTATACTGTAAAAATGATTTATAATTCAGATGAGTAATTTTATTTTTAAAAATCTGTTCTCAAAGTCTTAGAGTTCTAATACTGTGCACAAAGATTATCAACTGCAGCGTAATTTATGGTAATGAGAAGTTGGAAGTCATACCCTCAAGTGGAAGAATCACTGAGTAATTTTTAGTATATTCATGTTATATATCATGCATCTA
Source organism: Cacajao melanocephalus (assembly GCA_963573385.1). Classification (NCBI taxonomy): domain Eukaryota; kingdom Metazoa; phylum Chordata; class Mammalia; order Primates; family Pitheciidae; genus Cacajao; species Cacajao melanocephalus. Next base: position 16,027 of record CAUYLG010003440.1, on the reverse strand, counting down.
TCAAAAGTGATTGTTTACAAATGCTTATGATGTAATTGTAAAGTAAAAACATAAAAGTTTCAATGTAACGTGATCTTAAATGTGCAGAGAAAAAGACTGAAATAAAATATACCAAAATGTTACTAGTGGTTGCTTCTATGTAGTAAGATTGAAAATCTCCACCCCTATGTTTTATAAACCTTTATTAAGTTAAAAATTCACTGTTTAAACTGTTCTAAAGTGTACAATTCAGTAGTTTGTTTGTTGTTGTTGTTGTTTTTTGAGACAGAATCTTGTTCTGTCACCCAGGCTGGAGTACAATGGCTCACTGCAATCTCCACCTCCCAGGTTCAGGAGATTCTCCTGCCTCAGCCTCCTGAGAAGCTGGGACTACTGGTGCATGCCACTACACCCAGCTAATTTTTGTATTTTTGGTAGAGACAGGGTTTCACTATGTTGGCTAGGCTGGTCCTGAACTCCTGACCTTGTGATAAGCCCGCCTCAGCCTCCCAAAGTGCTGGGATTACAGACGTGAGCCACCACGTCTGGCCCAGTAGTTTTTAGCATATTCACGATGCTTTAATCATCACTAATTCTGTCACCCCAAATCTAATCTAACATTTTCATCCCCCTAAAAAAAAAAACTGTACCTCTAAATTCTCTGTTTCTCCAACCATTGGCAACCACTGTCTACTTTCTGTCTATACGGATTTGCCTATTAAAATGAAATTATACAGTAGGTGACTTTATTTTTTTGCGTTTGTTCACTTAGCATAATGTTTTTGAGGTTCATTCATGTGTTAGCACTCTCCATTCCTTTTTATGGCTGAATAATAGTACATTGTGTGGATAACACCACATTTTGTTTATCCATTCATCTATTGGTGGACATTTGGGATATTTCCACTTTTTGGCTATTATGAATAATGCTGCTATGAGGAATCAGGTATGAGTTTTTATGTGAACATATGTTTTTATTTCTTTTGGGTCTTTGCCTAGGTTTGGAATTGCTGGGTCATAAGGTAACTCTGTATTTAATTTTTTAAGGATCAACCAAACTCTTTTCCACAGTAACTATACTGTTTTACATTTACACCAGCCCAACTCTTTTTATATTTATTTTTTTCCTATTTTGTTTTCTTACTTTTAGAGACAAGTTCTTTCTTTGTCACCCAGGCTGGAATGCAGTGGTACAATCTTGGTTCACTGCAGCCTCAGCCTCCTGTGCTCAAGTGATCCTCCTGCCTCAGGCTCCTGAGTAGCTAGGATGACAGGTGCACACCATCATTCCTGAGCTTTTTTATTTTTTGTTTTGTAGAGTCTTGCTGTGTTGCCCAGGCTGGTATCTAACTCCTGGCCTCAAGTCATCCTCCCACCTCAGCCTCACAGAGTACTGGGACTATAGGCATGAGCCATCATTCCTGGCTAAGGCCTCCTCTTTTTAAAAATAGTTTTTCATCTTTTGAGTTTCCTATGAAGAATGTATATTATTTGATTAAATAATTAAGAACAAACTGGGGAGAGGGTGCCAGGTATGGAGATTTAATTATTTCCCACACTGGTCATGAGTTCATGTGTGGCCCATCTCTAATTTTAGTCCTTTTTTTCCTCTTCATCCTTGATCTTCATAGCCATTTCTTCATTCCCCTCTTGATACCCACTTTAATATGTTTGATATATGTCCTTAGATATCTGTGTATCTTTGGTAAACAGGCTGATGCTTTGTGTCTCTGAGTATTTAATGTATACATAAATGGTGCTGTGCTATAGTTTCTTGCTGACTGGTATTCCCTGTAGGCAGTTACCATAGTTAACTTATTTACCCGGTGGTAGATGCCTATGTTGCTTCTAACTCACTGTTACAGAAAATGCTACAATGAACATCATAGTTACATGCCTTCTGCTGGACCTGCACATAATTTTTTCTATGGTTTACCCCTAAAATTGGAATTTCTGGGCCCAGGGAAAATGCATACACAGTTTTACCAAGTATTGCCAGATTGCATTTCAGAAAAGTTGCTTCATTCTGCATTGTCACCAATATTTGAGCATGTCTGTTTCCCTATTTTCTTACCAACTTTTGGTATTATCTGTTTTTCTAACTTTTGCCGGATAATTGACATAACATGATATCTCATTATCATTTTAACTTGTATTTCTCTATTATTAGTGAAGTTATGGCCATCTTCACAAATTTGCTTTCCATTTGGGTTTTCTCTTCCATGAACTGCCTGTTGATAATCTTTGCCCATTTGTCTGTTGGTTTTTCTTTTCTTAAAAAAAACTTGCTTATTACTTTTATAATAGTGGATATTAATGGATTCTGTTTTACTTTCTTACTGTAAATGCTAATATAGTTATTTCTATTTCAATTTTCATTTTAAAAGGGACAAAGGCTGTAGAAATGCTGTTGTTAATTTTTGTTTTTAGTCCAGATGTCAGAGCATTCCTTCAAATGGATAGTCCAAAACACCAGTCGGATCCATCTGAAGATGAGGATGAAAGAACTTCTCAGAAGGTAGTAAGAGGAATTGTCTTTCTTAATAGAAAAAATACCATTCCCCAAAGATGAAATTAGTGGCTTTAGGACACTTACTTCAAATGAAGTAATTTCATCCATAGTAGAGTTTCTACTATGTAGAACACATAAAAACAAATGTATATACCTCTTACAGATCACTATTCCTTTTTTTTTTTTGAGATGGAGTCTCACTCTGTCACCCAGGCTGGAGTGCAGTGATACAATCTTGGCTCACTGCAACCTCCACCTCCTGGGTTCAAGTGATTCTCTTGCCTCAACCTCCCTATTAGCTGAGAATACAGGTGCCCACTGCCATGCCCGGCTAATTTTTGCATTTTTTGGTAGAGATAGAGTTTGACTGCGTTGGTCAGGCTGGCCTCAGACTCCTGGCCTCAAATGATCCAACTGTCTTGGCCTCCCAGAATGCTGGGGTTACAGGTATGAGCCACCATACCCAGCCCACAGATCACTGTTGTAAAATATATAGAATGAGTACTTTTTATACTAAAAAGTAATACACGTTAATCAGACAAATTTGAAAACAGTAGGTAAAAAGAAAACTATTATCCCATATTCTTGTACCTGCACCTAGAAATTTTTAACATTCTGGTAATTTTCTTTCCAATCTTCTCTAATATACAGGGTTTTCAAAATTATCTAATTTTAATTATGCAGTATATACAATTTTGTATTCTGTTTTCTTCACTTTACATCTTATTATTATTGCCACACTTGAAACTATTTTGAATTTTGGCCAATAGAAAAGGCCTTCTTGACAACATTACATCCCTCTTCCTCTGCATTGTCAGGATTTTATATATAGGACAGTCAGTATATGCCAGTTGCATCAACTAACTTTTATTTCTGTGATATATGTGCATAATCAATATGTGTTCCTAATAGAGAACAGGGTAGTCTTGTGGGTTTTTTTTGAGACTGAGTCTCGCTTTGTCATGCTGGAATCAGTGGCACAATCTCAGCTCACTGCAACCTCCACCTCCCAGGTTCAAGTGATTCTCCTACCTCAGCCTCCTGAGTAGCCACTGCAACCTCTGCCTCCCAGGTTCAAGTGATTCTCTTACCTTAGTCTCTCAAGTAGCTGGGAATATAGGCACGCGCCACCACGCCTAGCTAATTTTTATATTTTCAGTAGAGACGGGGTTTCACCATATTGGCCAGGCTGGTCTCGAACTCCGGACCTCATGATCTACCCGCCTTGGCCTGCCAAAGTGCTGGTTTTACAGGTGTGAGCCACCGTGCCTGGCAAGTCTTGTTTTTTAAACTAGATTATGATAGCAATAAGTAAAATAAGCTTGTGCCTTATTATGAAGATGTTTTCAGCATTTACCTTAGAAAGTTATGTGGGAGAGGTAAATTGCAATAATTTAACTCAAAGTTTTATGCAGCAATTATTATAAATATATTTTCGTAATTCGAACTTTTTCTTCTTATTTTCCTTGTAGTATTTCAGGACATAATTCAAACTTTTAAATAACTATTTTTAAATATATACATGAAAATCAGAGATGATGGGTTGAAACACAGTTTTTCTTTATAATGCCTTTTCATTTTGTTATGATTCTGTTTTTGTAATTTAAAAGATAATATTGTGCATTGGAATATTACTATCCCAGGGCTAAAATCTTCATTTGGAAAAAAAACATTTTTTTTTTGTGACTACTGGAAAGTAGTAATTTTTCTTCTCTGATGCCCCAAGAGGATTCTCAGTTAAGAGAATAAATGTAATCTTTACATCTGTGACATGGTTGCTCCTAGTACAATGTAAAAAGCTTTAAAAAAAATCTGTGTAGCTGGTCAAAAGAAAAACAAACTGGGAGAACATTTTTAATAAGGCATAAGAAGAAATAGTGTCTGTGTGAAAAGCTCATACAAATGGGTTTTTGAGAAGAATGATACTTAATACCATAGGAAATGGGACATGAAGGAATACTCAGTAAAAAACATAGAGGAAAATGTTCAACCTTGATGCTATTAGCAAATGAACATCTTAGATTTTTATTGCTCTATCAAATTAACAAATATAAAGTAAATAAAATACTGCAGAACTGGTAACAGTAAGGTCAGGTAAAACGAGCACCCTTGGTCATCATTGGTGTCATAATTTTATGCAACTCTTTTGGAAAGCAGTTCAGCAATACGTATCAAATATAAAAATGTTCACATCAGGAATTGATGCAAATGAAATATTCCACACAGAACAAAGCAAAAGATGTTTATTTCAGTATGATCTGTTAAAAACACTATTAGACTCAACCTAATATTCACCATTTAGTGTTTGTCCATATTTATTATACATTTTAAATTATTTTTGAAGATCAGGTGTTAAGCTTTGACATATTATTAAGTGAAATCAGTATTTAAAACTTACATACATATTCACACTGTATGATTTACAATCAGTTTTTTAAAATATGCAAAACCTATACGAAAGTAGTGTAAATATTTCCAAAATTATATATTGGTAAGGTTATGTACTTTAAAAAACATTTTTCCACGCCTGTAATCCCAGCTACTAGGGAGAATCGCTTGAACCCGGGAGGCAGAGGTTGCAGTGAGCTGAGATCGCACTATTGCACTCCAGCTTGGGCAACAGGGTGAGACTCCATCTCAAAAAAAAAAAAAAAAAATTCCTAGTATTTTCAACATTTTCCAACTCTTAATATTTCTAATTGAGAAACGGGTCTATTCAAGTAATATTTTAAAGATTAAAATCTATATAACCATCATTTTCCATGTTTTGCTTGCTACTCATGTGAGACTTTGTAGGTTTAGGTCATTTGAAGAATATCTTGCCTTGCAATGGTAGATAACTGGCCTTGAAGACAGAACCAAGCTGAGAGATTTCTGGGTTCTGCCACTTTTGGCTTTAAATCCGAGTTTTGTTCCTTTTTTCTTTTTTCATCCATAATATCTTAAACTTGCACTAGAATCCCTTGAGGTTTTAAAATAGTGATTAAAAAGAATCTCTTTAAAAGAAGGAAAAAGCCATACTTTGTCATATAATTGTAACTATTTCTTAAGAACTTTTAAGTAAATAACTAAGTGAATTCCTAGCTAGAATATTTTAAACGGTATCTGGACCTACCCCCTTATTTATAAAGAGAAAAATAGAGGCCAAGGGAAGTCAAGAAACATAAATGATCTCAATTAGTGTTCATTCTGTTAATAAGTTATACCTCACCCTCAATTTAGTGACTAGATATTGTCTTCAAAAATAGTAAGTAGAGTGAAAAATTGTCTAATTATATATCCCAATAATTTTCATCATTTCAGAAATGTGCTCCATTAGGAAATCCTTGCCTAAATAATAAAATCTAATTACATATTAACATACTTCAGGGGACAAGTTGTTCATGTTGTTTAATCTGCACTATATTTAATCCTTTTCCTTCATCTTTTTTCTTTTTGAGATGGAGTCTCTCCCTGTTGCCCAGGCTAGAGTGCAATGGCATGACCTCAGCTCACTGCAACCTCCACCTCCTGGGTTCAAACAATTCTTCTCCCTCAGCCTCCCAAGTAGCTGGGATTAAAGGCACCCGCCACCATGCCCAGCTAATTTTTGTATTTTTAGTAGAGACAGGGTTTCACCATGTTGGCCAGACTGCTCTCGAACTCCTGACCTTGTGATCCAACCACCTCGGCCTCCCAAAGTGCTGGAATTACAGGCATGACCCACCGTGCCTGTCTATCTTCCTTCATCTTTATAAGAAAAATTTATTCAGTGGAAAATTAAACCAGTTATCTGCACATTCATTAAAAGAATAAGTGCATTGAAATTACAGCTCAGTTTGAATTGCATTGTAAGAGTCTATGGAACACTGAAATATTTATTTTTTCTTCTGTTTTTATTATTTATTTGTTTTGCTTATTTTATAGCAGTTTCCTTTTTTCTTTTCTTCTTTTTTTTTTTTTGAGATGGATCTCGCTGTGTCTCCAGGCTGTAGTACAGTGGTGCGATCTCGGCTCACTGCAACCTCTGCCTCCTGGGTTCAAGTGATTCTCCTGCCTTAGCCTCCTGAGTAGCTGGGACTGCAGGCATGCACCACCATGCCGAGCTCATTTTTGTATTTTTAGTAAAGACAGAGTTTCACCATGTTGGCCAGGATGGTCTTGATCGCTTGACCTCATGATCTGCCTGCCTTGACTTCCCAAAGTGTTGGGATTACAGACGTGAGCCACCGTGCCCGCCCTTTATAGCAGTTTCTTAGTAGAAAGGGACACTGTAATATTTAAACATAAAAGGCTATTCTTAGGTTAAAATTATGCCATAACAGGACTAATCTCATTTAATGAATTTTTTATGTATAGGTGTAACAATAGGAAATAAATTTGAATTGTAACTATAATGCAGGTGCCAATGTTGTTTTTTCATAAGAAATTTCTTTTTCTCTTTCTTTCTTCCTCCCCTCCCCTCCCCTCCCCTTCCCTCCCCTTCCCTTCCCTTCCCTTCTTTTTTTTTTTTTTTTTTTGAGCCACAGCCCCTAACTGGAATTAAAGGGAACTTGAAGTGTAAAGAAAAAAAAAAAAAAAAAGACGGAGCTCCGCTCTGTCACCCAGGGTGAAATGCAGTGGTGCTATCTTGGCTCACTGCAACCTCCACCTCACAGGTTCATGCAGTTCTCCTTCCTCAGCCTCCTGAGTCGCTGAGATTACAGGTGCCCACCACCACGCCCACCTAATTTTTGTATTTTTGGCAGAGACGGGGTTTCACCATGTTAGGCAGACTGATCTCAAACTCGTGACCTCAGGTAATCTGCTCGCCTAGGCTTCCCAAAGTGTTGGGGTTACAGGCTTGAGTCACTACTCCCAGCCAGAAACTTAAGAACTTTTGAAGGCTGAGATTATTTCCCTTTATTTTAAAAAATAGTTTATATTCTAGAGATTATAAATTTGAAATGAATTTAAGTAAAAATGTGTATTACATATGTCTACCATAAGAAATTTGATGAGATAAAATTTTCTTGGCTGGGCGGAGTGGCTCACGCCTGTAATCCTAGCACTTTGAGAGGCCAAGGCAGGTGGATCATCTGAGGTCAGGCATTTGAGACCAGCCTGGTCAACATAGCAAAACCATAATCTCTACTGAAAATACAGAAAGTAGCAGGGCATGGTGGCAGCTGCATGTAATCTCAGCTACTCAGGAGGCTGAGGCAGGAGAATCATTTGAATCCAGGAGGTAGAAGTTGCAGTGAGCCGAGATCATGCCATTGCACTCCAGTCTGGGCAGCAAGAGTAAAACTCCGTCTCAAAAAGAAATATTTCTTCAGATTAGAGAAGTTTTTAAAAGCTTTTTTGCATGTATAGCTTATATGAAGTATAATTTATATAGAACACTAGTAAAAGTATACATATTTGAAATATTTATAACTTATTTAATTATCTGAATGTATAAAGAGTTTAAAGTTCATTTATGTGAAGTGGAATTTACTTACACTTGGCTTTTATGTAAAATGCCCACTCTGATAGGATCACTAGATTAATCTTCTGGGATTTTTGAGTTAAAATTTTAGCTAATTTTTAATGAACTAGAATATTTTATTACTTAAATTTCCTTATAGCATACTAGGTAAATAAAGATTTACTTCTAAATTAATACCAAGGCTTAAGCTTACTGTGTTAACTGTTGCAAAAGAGAAAAGCCTATATAAAATTTTGGCGCTACCGCAGTGCTAGAATTAGAAAGAAAGAAAGTGATCTCTCTTAAATTGCAGTTTCAAAACCCACCTCTTCCAAGGAACTTTCCTCAGTTTATTTCATTCATTTGCCTACTTAGAGCTTGATTTCTGGCTTACCTTTTTTCTTACAACAGTTCTTGAAAATTACCGTGATAAAAATGATTATGTTTTTGCCAATTATGTGTATTTCCAAGTAAATCTATACCCTTACTGAGAATCAGGGTCTTGGGTTTCTTTAACTTGGCAACAAACCAAATATTTGTGGTACAGTTATAAATATTTTTCAAAACATTAATTAACAATTTTTGAAGCTCCAATAAGAATGTTGTTTTTTTTCCCCCATCTTAACAGCTACACTCTACCTCACAGAACATCAACTTGGGACCATCTGGAAATCCTCAGTATGTTTAATTTGTTTCAAACAATTCTTTAACTGAATTTTTTGGAATGTCTTTTTTGAGAGTATGCAGATATGTATAATTACATTAATTTAACTGGAGGCCTTTGAAATATATCCATAGTTATAGTGAATACAGTGCTGTCATATGCTTGACTAATTTACTGTTCCAGCTTTTCATTGCTTTAGGAGAACCCTGAGAAGTTTTTAATCCACAAATTGTTAATTGGGTTCTACTGTTTTGTCATTATCACTTTTCTGGGTGTGTGTGTGTGTGTGTGTGTGTGTGTGTGTGTGTGTGTGTATTCCCAAGGGATGATAAATCCTATGAGGTCTTCTGAAAAAAAAAGCACTCTCAAAGGCTTAATTGATATTCTGCTGGTGTTAGGTGTGATTGGTGTACTCTAGTTGTTAGCCAACTTGTTCAAGAGGAGTCATAATGGACGTTAGCATATTAAAGGCTGTTAAACTTTGTTTACGCAGTTTCTCCCCATATTCCCAGACTAATTGATTTGTAATGTCTGCCATGGTTTGGAGGAGGAATGTAGTGTTGCTGCCCTTACTTGTAATTATCCTTACAGGCATATTACATTTATTCTGAAGTGTTTTTTAATTCTAGGCTTTCTCTACCCTTTTGCTCTACTTGGAGAATGATTATAGGCAGATGGGAGAAGTGGTCCAAGGACTGCGTCCTGGGACACTTCAACATTGTGAGGTCAGGAAAGAACTAACAGAGACTGAAAAAGAGTAGTCAGTAGGATGAGAGAAACACCAGGAATATGGTTTCCTGAAGTCAGGGGAAGAGTGTCTGAAAGAGGAGGGAGTTGTATCTGTTAATGTTGCTGATAGGGCAAGTAAGATGAAGACTGAAAATTCACCCCTGGATTTCATAAGTCATTGGTGACTTTTAATGAGCAATTTCAATGGTGTAGCTGTTAGTATAAGACTCTGATCAGAAAGGATTCACAAGAGAACCAGAGGAGAGGACAGCAGGTAGAGACAACAGATTTATAAAACTTACTGGAAGTTTTTGCTTCAAAGGAAAGCAAATAAATAGGTAACTAGAAGTTGGTTTTAAGCATTCTTTTCTGTTGTTCATATCATTGAACAAAAAGTGGCAGCATAAAAAATGGATTTTTTTTTTTTTTTGAGATGGAGTCTTGCTCTGTCACTCAGGCTGGAGTGCAGTGGTGCGATCTCGGCTCACTGAAGCCTCCGCCTCCTGGATTCAAGCAGTTCTTCCACCTCAGCCTCCCGAGTTGCTGGGATTACAGGCACCCGCCATCATGCCCAGCTAATTTTTGTATTTTTGTAGAGACAGGGTTTCACCATGTTGGGCAGGCTGGTCTTGAACTCCCGATCTCAGGTGATCTGCCTGCCTCAGCTTCCCAAAGTGCCGGGATTACAGGCGTGAGCCACCATGCCTGACTAAAAAATGGAAATTTGCTTTAAGTTAAGGTTCATCCCTAGCAGTTAACAATGGGGCTTGTAGTATGGCCTCAGTTCGCCTATTTACTATGTTTGAGGGGTCTGCGTGTTTTTCGCTGTTAGATTTGTTTACAAAGTTATTTCAGTACCTCTGCATATCTTTAAAGAAGAAAATAGTCCGAAGAGCAGGTTTTTGAAGAAGAAAAACGTCTAAATATAGTTAAGGGTTTATCTCACTAATCTTTACCTGTCATTATTTAACCTAGTCCTGGTTTTACTCTCATGTTTGAATTAACTTTATTTTGATAATGAAGCAAATTTCAAATCTAAATGGATTTATTCCCTTCTTCCTGTATAACTTAAGAATTCAGACCACATTGGAGGAAACAGCTCTTCTGGCTGCTTAAGCTCGCCTTTCTGCTGTAATGTGTTTTTGCCTATGTAACAGCCAATGCTATTTTTACCTGATAGGCTAACAGAAATAAAAGGGCAGTCTTAGTATTCCCTCTGGCTTTTCTGTTCCTGGCTTTCCTATGTTACTATCCATGAGAATAAGCTGAGAAGTCTTCTATCTTTAATGTACAATAAGTGATTTATATGTGAAACACTAATGATTTTTTTATCCATCATAAATTATTCTTAGCATCTTTACTAGGTATTCCAACTAGCAACTTCATTTTCAGAATTGCCTCATATGCTATATATAGTCCTTAGAATGTATCACTAATTTATATAGTTATTCAGTTTCCTCAACAACACCAGGCCATGTAAAATTGGTTTAGATAGAAGGTATTTTGAGTTCAAAACTCTACATGTAGGCTATGCATATATCTTTTCTCCCAAAGAGAGTATTATTGAAGTTCCTCTTAAGCAGAACTTAATGAGGGTTAAATAAAGTTAGGAAATGTTTTATGTATTCAGAAAGTAGATATTACTATTCATGCTAACTATTGTATATGAAAGATGAGATACTCAGCAGGAAAGCTGGAGTTCATATGCTGAAGTATTTTGTGCCCATTTATTTATAAAGAGTGAAGTGCTAAGAAATGTTTAAAAGTTAATCTTTCCAATTTCTAGGAGGCTAATTCTTATTGTTAATTTATTTCAGTGCCAAACCAACTGACTTTGATTTCTTAAAAGTTATTGGAAAAGGCAGCTTTGGCAAGGTAAGACTGTTTTGTGAGGTTTTTGTTTGGTTTTGATTTTTGGTATTTTTAGAGACAGGGTCTCGCTCTGTTGTCCAGGCTGGAGTGTAGTGGTGCAATCATAACACACTTGAACTCCTGGGCTCAAGCCATCCTCCCACTCCTGGGCTTGAGCCATCCTCCCACTTCAGCCTTCTGAGTGGCTGGGAGTACAGGTACACACCACCACACCCAGCTAATTTTTTTATTGTTTTATAGACAGGGCCTTGCTCTGTTGCCCAGGCTGGTCTCAAATTTCTTTCCTCAAGTGATGCTCCCACCTTGGCCTCCCAAAGTGCTGGGATAACATATGTGAGCCACCACACCCAGCCTAAAGTATTTTTATTTTCTCATTCAATAAGTAAGTACTTAAGGAATGCATGCTTTATGTGTGTGAGCCACAGGAATTTTTGGTTGCAGGATGTGGAATTAACATACTTTCTCTACCTTCAAAATACTAACAATAATTAGGGAGAAAAGGTGTCTACTCAAATTCTGAAATAAAGTTCACTTACTTCAGAAGGTGTTTGTTGAGCACGTACTGTGTGCCAGGTACCCTACTGGGCCCGGATTAGAAAATTAAGGAAATTGACATGGTTACTACCTTTGTGGTGCTTACAATCTAGGGTGGGGGAATAGTCAATTTAAAATATTCAGTCAAGTAAATAAGTACAAATAATAATAGCTGTGCAGGAAATGAAGAGTAGGGTGAAATGACAAAGGACAATAGGTAGCTGAAGGAAGATTCCCACTTAGCTTCTCAGTAGACATGCTATTTAAGCTGACGCTAGAAAGACAAAAATGAGCAGCTGTGTAAATAACAGTTTGAGAAGGAAATGAATGTGTAAAGGCCCTGCTTATTTTCTTACGGTGTCAGATGAATCATGTAACCTTGGCAGTGTAGCCATACCAAGGAAGGAGAATCACTTAAGGCCAAAGTTAACAAGAAAGCATCGTAGATGAAGTTACCAGAATCATTGAATATATTTAAGTGTTTTTTTGCACTGCACTTCAGTCTTTAGTAAAAATGAATATGTATGTGTTTAATTATATTTTGCTATATTTGTAGCTTTTGGTAACTCTAATTTGTTTTCTGTGTTTCTTTAAGACTAGAAACTGTGGCTATGCAATTAAACCCATGTGTGTTTATTCACTCAGCAAATACATATTATCCATCTGCTGTATGCTGAGTATTGTGCTAGTATAAGCAATAGAAAGTTAGAAATGAATCCTGCTCTCAAAATGTCCAAAATTCTATTGGAATGCTAGAGATAATTGTCATTAAAAGCAGAAGCATTATCTGAGCCATGCATTGTGGCACATACCTGTAATCCCAGCTACTCGGGACCCTGAGGCAGGAAGATCACTTGAGTTCAGGAGTCTAAGACCAGCCTGGGAAACGTAGCAAGACCCCATCTCAAAAAAAAAAAAAAACAAAAGACATTATTTTTTGGAAACTTCATGTATAGATCTAGAGTCTATCAGGATTTGGTTCTTGCATATAATGTGAGGCACAGTTCATTTTTTTACATGTAGATAACCAGCTAATCCTATACAGTTTATGAAAACTGTTCTTTCCCTATCTGATGAGCCACCTGATACACAGGGCCACCTTTTTCGTGTATTCACTATTTATACCTTCACAGATCTGTTTTTAGATTTTTTTTTTTTTTTGAGACAGTGTCTCGCTCTGTTACCTAGGCTGGAGTGTACAATGGAGCAATCTTGGCCTACTGCAACCTCTGCCTCTTAGCTTCAAGCAGTTCTCCTGCCTCAGCCTCCCACGTAGCTGGGATTACAGGAACGCACCACCAGGCCCAGCTAAGTTTTGAATTTTTAGTGGAGATGGGAGTTTTACCACATTGGCCTGACTGTTCTTGAACTCCTGACCTCAAGTGATCTGCCTTCCTCAGCCTCCCAAAGTGCTAGGATTACCAGCGTGAGCTACCACACCCACCCTCTTTTTAGATTATAAGTTATGTATTTCTGTTTCTGGATGGCATTTCTGTTCATTGGCCTATCTGATTATCCTGGCACTAGTACCACATTGTCATGTCACCTGTAGCTTGATATCCAACAGAATTAAGTTCTCCTTTCTTCTTGCTCTTCAAGAGACTATTTTTAGTCTTTTGCATATCAATATAAATTTCAGAATCAGCATGTCAATTTCTGCAAACATTCTATTTGAATTTGATTGGGATAGCATTGACTCTGTAGATCAATTTGGGAAGAATTATCTTTACAATATTGTATTGTCAAATCCACGAGTGTGGTATATTGCTTTACTAATGTAGCTCATCTTTAATTTTTCTCAATAATATTTTATGATACTCTTTAGAATTTTTACATATCTCCAATTAGATTTATTCCTAGGTGTTTTGTTTTTTATGCTGTTGAAAATTGGTGTTAATTCTTGAAGCTGAATATATGCATTACCTATGACACATTGGTTCTACTCCCTAGTTACGTATTCAACAGAAGTGAATATCCACTAGAAAATGTATATACAGGAATGTTTATAGCATCGTTATTCATAAATAATCTGAATATATATCAGCAAGAGAGTAGATACATTGTAGTGTGTCATATAATGGAATATTCTGCATAACAAAGAAAATATGAGAACTATGCTATGTGCCACACGTGAATGAATATTTTATATAATTTAGAGTGAAAGAATTGAGACAGACAACTTTATCCTTGTGATTCTAATTACATGAAATTCAAAAAAGGGCAAAAGTTATCTTTGTTATTTCAAGTTGACATGGTGGTAGTTGCCTTTGAGGAGGAAAAGGATGAGTCGTGATTAGGATTTAGCAAAAGAGAGGCTTCAGGCCACTGGAAGTGTTTTATTTTTTGAACTGCATACTGGTTACATAGGTGTATTCACTTTGTAAAAATTTATTGAGGTGTAATACGAGTTTTTCTATATGTATGATACGTTTAATTTCAAAAGTAAAATCTTGAAAAATGATTAGAAGCCAACAAAGTACAATAAAACAAAAGCAGGCCAGGTGCAGTGGCTCACGCCTGTAATCCCAGCACTTTGTGAGACCGAGGCGGGTAGATTGCTTGAGGCCAGGAGTTTGAGACCAGCCTGGGTAATATGGCAAAACCCCATCTCTACAAAAAATACAAAAATTAGCCAGGTATGGTGGCACAAACCTATAGTCCCAGCTTTTTGGGAGGCTGAGACAGGATGATCACCTGAGCCTTGGGGAGGTCGAGGCTGCAGTGAGTCAAAATTGCACCACAAGATACTCTAGATTTCTTCAGATTCTTTAAAGCATCTGCATGCGACCCAGACCGCTATAGAAATCCATGGCACTTTTTCCTCTGAACTCTTCTGAATTTAAAACCTGTTAAGAAGAATCTCAGTATGAAACAGTACATTTTTATTACCTAAAAATAATTTCCTTATCCTTGTTAATATAGCCATGAAGTTTATAACAATATTTTCAACAGGCAATCTCCAGGATTCAGGGCTGGAGCACATGCGTGCATACATGCACAAAGTTCTCAAGCAGTGTAGATTTTGGGCACTTAAATTTAGTAAAAAAATCTTAAATATCAACACATTAAGTGAGAGAGAAATGGTGCCTGACTACTTGATTTCTAAAACAAAAACATAATCTAGGTCCCTTACGGACTTTCTTTTTACAAAATTTAAGAAGTATTGATGTATTGACAAGTGAATCATTTCTATCAAAATTTGAAATGTCTAATAGTATACATAATGTTTAACCATCACAGGTTCTTCTTGCAAAACGGAAACTGGATGGAAAATTTTATGCTGTCAAAGTGTTACAGAAGAAAATAGTTCTCAACAGAAAAGAGGTAAAATAAAATAGCTGTTGTTTCTCCCAAGCCCATTTTCTGTTAAGAGAGTTGTTTTCTAGTGTATAATACAATTGATCTTTTGCCTTTTTTCCAGCAAAAACATATTATGGCTGAACGTAATGTGCTCTTGAAAAATGTGAAACATCCATTTTTGGTTGGGTTGCATTATTCCTTCCAAACAACCGAAAAGCTTTATTTTGTTCTGGATTTTGTTAATGGAGGGGAGGTGAGTTTTATAATGAGTTTTCTAATATTAATAGTTTAGAAAAATAGCATGAAGTCAAAGTTTTTCTTGTAAGTTTTAGAAGGACAGTACAAAATCAGTAGCTTTTTGTATCAATAATATTCAAGGTACTGGCTGAATACAATGCAGGATGTGGAGAATTGTAACACAGAGCTTTTAAGCATATGGCATAGTTGAGAAGGTTCATAAAAGAACCTTGGTATGAAGCTGCTAGCTTCATGGACAGATTTGTCACTATATAGCAAGAGTAACATGTTGAAATATTAGAATAAAACATGATTCGTAATTTAGGCAATTGTCTCAACAGTTGCATACAAATATTACTCCAGCTTCTCATTTTCCAAGATGTGCAAATTATTAATCAGATGAGATAGACCTCTAATAAGGGGTTCTGTGGTGGTAGCTGGACTCAGTGGCTTGCACCTTTAGTCCTAGCTACTCAGGAGGCTGAGGCAGGAGGATCACTTGAGCCCAGGAGTTTGAGGCTACAGTTAGCTATGAACGCACTGAAGCCTGGGTAACAGAATCTCTGTAAAAAAAAAAGGCTTTATGATAAAGTCTGTTTGGAAATGTTTCATATTATATCTGTTTCTTTGTGATACTCAGAATGCCTCAGCATGTTAAAGACTTTGAGAAATTCTGCCTTAAAGTCAGGATATCTTTTTTTTTTTTTTTTTTTTTTTTTTTTTTTTTTTTTTTTTTTTAGGGGTTTAGATCATTAAAACAGGGTGTGGTGTG
>CAUYLG010003439.1:0-11233 GCA_963573385.1 Cacajao melanocephalus | reverse complement strand
AAGCGGGGAGACTGGCTTCATGATACACATTCACACTGGGAAGCTGGGCAATCCAAGCCACACAGGAGTGTCTCAACCCTATCAAGCACTGGTGCTGATTTGGTGAGCAGCGGGGAGATATGAGAAGGTGGTGGCTCATGCTTGTAGCCTGGCACTTTGGGAGGCTGAGGCAGGTGAATCACCTGAAGTCAGGAGTTCAAGACCAGCCTGGCCATCATGGTGAAACCCTGTCTCTACTAGAAATACAAAAATAAGCCAGATGTGGTGGTACATGCGTATAATCTCAGCTACTCAGGGGGCTGAGGCAGGAGAATTGCCTGAACCTGGGAGGCGGAAGATGCAGTGAGCCAGGATTGTGCCCCTGCAATCCAGCTTGGGCAACAGAACAAGACTCCATATACGTATGGAGCTACACACACACACACACACACACACACATATATATATGTATGTGTGTGTATATATATATATACATATTTACATATTTTTTATATAAAAATACATAAAATTTTATATATATATAAAACATTGCTTTGTAAGCACTCCCAGAATCCTGCAGGGATAGAAAGACATTGCTGATCCTACTTCATAGGAGACCTCGCAGAAATCTGCCAGCTAACTCAGGTTGGAAGAAGTTGCCAACTAAAATAAGAAATCTAATCTACAGTGAGTATAAGCCCCATTGACCAGAAATGACAGGTGAGCAGGAAGCATGCTCTTGTCACAGGCGCAGAAGTTGGGAGCCCTTGCTTTGCAGGCAAATTGAGAGGGGCTTGGCCTGAAAGTCTTGGTCTTTGTCTTCGGCAAGAGGACTTACAGCCTGGTGCAGTTTTGCATTCTGAGTGCAGACTGCCTGGGACCCAGCCAGCTTTTGACAGAAGTGTGTGAGTGTGAGACCTAACGTGTCAAAAGAGTGAGAGCTGGGTAGGTCTCACTGCTGCCTGTTACCCCCTCCCTCCCTGAAGATTCTTTTATGCGACAGGGGTAGTTCCACTCCTCCATGGAACATTACCCCAGTGGCCAGGGAACTGCCCTCGGATCCCCACTGGGGCCACAGCCTGAGCCCATACCCGGTGACCCAGAGTGAGGACTTGCCTGATCCAGGCTCCACAGGCTATGTATGCCCCTATGCCGGTCTTGGTAGCCTAACACAAGAGGCAGGGACTTTAGGGAGTTCCACGACCCTGTCCACCGCCTGGGATATGAGTGCTTCCCCAGAGTAATATAAGCTAAGTATAAATCCCCACGGCCACCACTGCAGCTGGTTCTCACCTGCTAGTGCCACCCCACTATGAATCCTACTGCTCCTCTGAATTTTGCTATCCTGGCTATCCTTTGTAGCTGTCTCAAGGCAGTCTGGTGCTGGGGGATATTTGAAAGGGATCTAGTGATGGGAAGACACAAGGGTTGAAGGTACTTGAGCAGAACAAATTTCTGCAATGGGTATGTACCCAGTATGGCACCCACTACTACAGCTTAGGACCAGGGAGAAAGGGAAGGGACCTTGTCTGAGCAAGGTAATGCCCTCAAGAAGTCCCTAAATTGCAGTTGGAGGTCAACTGACACAGCCCTCTACAATGTCTGCTAACAAAATAACACAGTGCTCAGGAGAAAACTTTTGCATGACCTCAGCTAACACCATTACTCACACCACCCAGGCTGCTCAGGAGGCCTTGAGCCTGTTCATGTACCCAGTATACTACTACTACATCTGGCAATTGAGAAAGCCACTGCACTAAGGCTACTTATAATCAAGGAAATCTTACAGAGTCCATGCCCCTCCCCTACTGCCACCATCAGAGCTGGTGCTTGCACCTGCCCCTGTGAGATAAGAGGACAGGCTAGCCTTGTCCAGCTCCACCCAGCATCACCCACCTTTGGAGCTAAGAGTGGGGTCCAAGTCACTACACATCCCACAGACCTGTCCATAGCCTGAAGCACTAAAGAGCTTCTCCAGATGGTTGACTAGAGATGCTGGTAACCAATTCTCCCCAGAAGGAAGAAACAAAATCACAAATAGTCACATCTCAAATAGAGTGTTATAGGGAGAAGGTTGGAGCCCATCAGAGAATTCACTGGAAGAATTCACAACACACACACACACACAAGAAAATAATAAGAAGCTGGCAGACCATCAAACCCTGAGAGATTTAGCATTTTGTGGAAAGGGTAGGTAGGGTGCTTGGGTGCTTTTGGACTCTCTAGCCTTTGACTGCTAGTATCTAAACTCAAGGAGAGCTTCTCTGTCTCATGAGTCCAAACGCTTGAGTGGGCTGCAATCTGGGGACTTCTTGAATGTATTACCTTGCTCACACAAAGTCCCCTCCCTTTCCCTCTGGTCCTGAGCTGTAGTAGCAGGCACCATATTGGGCATGCACCTATTGTGATTCTTTGTTTTGTTCAGGGACCTTCAGCCCTTGTGTCTTCCGCATGACTATATCCCTTGCCAAGATTCTCCAGCACAGGCGTAGATTGTGGCAGTCCCTGAGGCAGCTAACCCAGATGAGCAGCGGGATTCACAGTAGTCTAGCCAACACAGATTGGCATTCCCATGGGAACGGGGAGTGCACCACACCAAGGGAACACCCCTTGGGACGAAAGGAACCAAAGTACGAACCATGAACACCATGACTTCCTGCCTGTGAGAAGTTTCTTTCAGCAGAGAAACAGGTGCAGTAGTGGGCTCAGTGGGGAAACACTGAGGTTCCACCCCAGCAGTGGAGCAGCCCCAGAGCTTGTGAAGGGGCTTCTCCTTCCTCTTGTCCAACATTGTAGATACAGCTGGGGCTTCTCCCATAGGAGCTCAGGGAGGGTGGACCTATAGAGGACCTTTCTCAAGCACTTTGGGGTGACTGCATCACCTTGGGAGAAGTGCCCTCTGGAATCAGGCTTTCATGAGAGACAGAGTCCCACTGTCTCTGAACATGGAATGTCAGTGTTCAGACAGAGGTGCTTGTCTGATCTAAATATCCAGAATACAGGGATGGGGGCATGACAGGGATGTTGCTTTCCTGCTGGCCTGGTAGTGAAGCTGAGGTGGCTCCCTCCCCTTCCCCAGTGAAGACCTCAGCACATTTCACTAGGAGCCCCGCTACAGCTGCCTCTGTCAAGGCTGAGACTTTTGTCCATCGCTGGTGTACTGCATACACCCACCACCTGCTTCAGCTGCAGCTGGTTTTCACCCATGGGCGCCTCCTACTGGCCTGAAGGGTGAACTATTCAACCTAGTAAAAAAAAGACGGGGAAGAGAGTAGTGCACACTACTGGGCAACAAGATAGGCTTCCTGAGACTTCTGCCATTTTGGCCCCACAGGAGACAGTGAACCTTCCCACACGGTAAGTATACTGCTACTACAACCGGCACCTGAGAAAGCCATCACACACAGATTCTCTATAACTAAGAAACTCAACAGAGACTGCCACTGAAAATACCCAGAGCTGACACTTGGCAATCACAAATTATACACATTAAAGTCACATCCTTAAGGGGAAAAGAAAAAAGAACCCAGTCAAATCAAAAGAAAATTCAATAAAATTCAATAATAATAAGAAGAAATAGTTTATCCAGATGGGAAGAAACCAGAAAAGTAATTCTGGCAATATGAAAAAACAGCTTTACAATACCATCTCCTCCCCAGTACACACTAACTCTTCAGCAATGGATCCAAAACAAAATGAAATCTTTGAAATATCAGATGAAGTCAAAATGTTCATTATAAAGTTGCTCAATGAGATCCAAGACAAAGTTGAAAAGCAACATAAAGAAATAAAAAAAAAAATTCAGGATATAAATGAAAATTTTCTAGAGAGGTCGATATTAAAATAAAAAAACAAACAAAACTTCTGGAAATGAAAGACTCATTTAAAGCATTACAAAATGCAGTGGAAAGTTTTTAACAACAGACTAGACCAAGTAGAAGAAAGAATTTCAGAGTCAGAAGTGAAGGCTTTCAAATTAAATCAATCAGACAAAAATTAAGAAAAAAGAATGAAATGAAAAAACAGTCACCAAGAAATACAGGAACATGTAAAACATTCAAACCTAAGAATCAAGAGTGTTCCTGAGGGAGAAGAAAGGGAAAAAGCTCAGAAAACCACTTAAGGAATAACTGAGAAAAACTTTCTTAATCTTGCTAGAGATTTAGACATCCAAATACAAGAAGCTCAAAAAACTCCTTAGAGATTCATTTAAAAAAGGAGATCACCAAAGCATATGGTCATCAGGCTACCTAAAGTCAATGCAAAGGCAACAATTCTAAGAGCAGTGAAATAAAAGCATCAAATAAATGATAAGGGAGAAACTATCAGAGTAGCTTCTCAGCTGAAATCTTGTAAGCCAGAAGGGATTTGGGTCCTATCTTTAGTCTCCTTAAACAGAATAACTGTCAGACAAAAATTCTGCATAGGAAAAAACGAAGCTTAAAAAAATGAAGGCAAAATAGTCTTTCAAAGAAAAGCAAATGCTGAGGGAATCCATCACCAATAGACCAGCCCTATAAGAAATGCTCAATGGAGTTCTAAACATCTAAACGAAAGGGCTAGGCCAGGTGTGGTGGCTCATGCCTATAATATCGGCACTTTAGGAGGCCGAGGTAGGCAGATCACTTGAGGTCAGGAGTTCAAGACCAGCCTGGCCAACATGGGTGAAATCCCGTCTTTACTAAAAATACATAAATTAGCCGGGCATGGTGGCATGAACCAATAGTCCCAGCTACTAGAGAGGCTGAGGTGGGAGGATCGCTTGAGCTTGGGAGGCGGAGGTTGGGTGAGAGAGTGACTCCATCCCAACAAATACATACATACATACATCAATGAAAAGGTGTCTAACAATAACACAATAAAGAAAAAAAGGAACTAGGTAACAATCAACATGATGACTGCAAGAGTAGTTCACATATCAATATTAATTTCTAATGTAAATGGTGTAATCCCCCACTTATAAGATATAGATTGGCAGAATGAATTTTAAAAAACACAGACCAAACATCTGCTGTCTTCAAGAGACCTACCTAACTCATATAAAGATTCTTGTAGACTCAAGGAAAGATATGGAAAAAAAAAATGTTACACATAAATGGAAACCGAAAGGGAGCAGTAGCTAGCTATTCTTATATGAAACAAAACAGACTTCAAATCAAAAACAATAAAAAGACAAAGAAAGTCATTATATTATAATAAACAGAACAATTCAACAAGAAGATATAACAATTCTAAATACAAATGCACCTAACACTGGAGCACCCACAGTAATCAAACAAATTCTACTAGACCTAAGAAAAGAGGTAGACAGCAAGACGATAATAGTGGGAGACTTCAACACTCCATTGACAGCACTACTTAGATCACTGAGGTAGAATGTCAACAAAGAAACACTGGACATAAACTGGACTCTAGAACAAATGGACCTAACAGACATTCACAGAATATTCTACATGAAAACTGCAGAATATACATTCTCATCAGCACACGGAACATTTCCCAAGACAGACCATATGACAGGCCAGGCCACAAATTAAAAAAATCAAAATCATACCAAATATCTTCTTAGACTATGGCAGAATAAAACGAGAAATTAATTCTAAGAAGAATTCTCAAAACTATACAAATACATGGAAATGGAAATCAAGCCATCTGCTCCTGCATAATTTTTGAGTCAACAATAAAATCAAGACGAAAATTTTTTAAAATTTTGAAATGAACAATAACAGTGACACAAGTTACCCAAATTCCTGGGATACAGCAAAAGCAGTGCTACGAGGAAAGTTTATAATGCTAAATGCCTACATCAAAAGACAGAAAGATCAACGACTAGCAACATAATGTCATTCCTCAAGACTCTAGAGAAATTACAAACCAAATCCAAAGATGTCAGAAGAAAAACAACAGAGATCACAGCAGAACTAAATGAAATTGAAACCAAAAGATAATACAAAGGATCAATGAAACAACAGGTTGGTTCTTTGAAAATATAAACAAAAATGACAGACCACTAGCTAATCAAGAAAAGAAGAAGATTCAAGCAAGCTGAATCAGAAATGCAAATGCAGACATTATAACTGATACTACAGAAATACAAAAGATCATGCAAGACTACTATATGAACACTTCTATGTGCACAAACCAGAAAATTTACAGGAAATGGATAAATTCTTAGAAACACACAACCTTCTAAGGTTGAATTAAGAAAATAAAGAAATCTTGAACAGATCAGTAATAAGGAGTGAGATTGAAGCAGTAATAAAATATCTCCCAACAAGATAAAGCCTAGGATCAGACACATTCACAGCTGAATTCCACTAGACATTGTAAAGGAAAACTGGTACCAATCCTACTAAAACTATTCCAAAGAATAGAGAAAGAAAGAATCCTCCCTCACTCATTCTACAAAGTCAGTATCACCCTGATACCAAAGCAAGGAAAGGACATAACAACAACAAAAAAGAACTATAGACCAATATTCCTAATGAATACAGATGCAAAAATCCTCAATAAAATATTAGCAAATTGAATTCAACAACACATCAAAAAGATCAACTAGGTTTCATCCCAAGGATACAAGGATGGTTCAACAAATGCAAGTCAATACATTGATTTACCACATAAACAGAATTAAAAATAAAAACCATACAATTATTTCAAAAGATGCAGAAAAAACACTTGATAAAATCCAGCATCCCTTCATGATAAAAACCCTGAACAAACTAAGCATAGAAGAAATATACCTTAAAATAACAAAAGCCTAAATAAGACAAATCCACAGCCAACATCATAGCCAATAGGGAGAAGCTGAAAGCATTTCCCCTAAGAACAATAACAAGACAAAAATGCCTGCTTTCATCACTTCTGTTCAACACAGCACTGGAAGTCCTAGCCAGAGCAATCAGGCAAAAGAAAGAAATACAGGGCATCTAAATTGAAAAAGAGGAAGTCAAATTATCTCTGTTTACTGATATTATGATTTTATACCTAGGAAACTCTAAAGACTCCTCCAAAGGACTCCTAGACTCAATAAATAAATTCAGCAAGGTCTCAGGTTACAAAATCAAAGTACAGAAATCCCTAGCACTGCTATATATCAATAACAAACAAGCTAAGAATCAAATCAATAACTCAATCCCATTTACAACAGTTGCAAAGAAAAAAAAAAGAACTACAAAACACTGACGAAAGAAATCAAAGATGACACAAATGGAAAAACATGCCATGCTCAGGGATTAGAACAATCAATACTGTGAAACTGACAATACTGCCCAAGGCAATCAATAGATTCAATGCAACTTCTATCAAAATACTAAGGTCATTTTTCACAGAATTAGAAAAAAAATCCTAAAGTTCATATGCAACCAAAAACCATCCTGAATAGTCAAAGTAATCTAAAGCAAAAAGAACAAATCTGGAGGTATCACATTACCTGACTTAAAATTATACAACAAGGCTATAGTAACTAAAACAGATACATGAACCTCTCCCAACATGGTGGCCTCAGCAATACCAGTTTCCACTGTGACCCATTGTTGACCTTCAAGAACTAAGCAAAAAAGAAGAAGAAGAAGGGGAAGACTATCTCCCCTAATAGACTTTCTGGCTGAGGATGGGGGACTGGTGGAGGAAGCACCTATGTTTCCAAACCAGTGGGCTGGGCTGATGAAACAGATGGCCTGGAAGGAGATGTTTCAACAACTTAGCACAGTAATGACGACAATGTATATAGGGTGCCTCCAATTGATTGTTCCATCCTTCCCACTGCTTCACAGGCTGCTCAGGAACCCAGTATTGACCGGAGCTGTCTTCCCAAATTGCCACCCTACACTGCTTTTCTAGGGAAGTTATCCTATGATGTGACAGAAGAGTCAATTAAGGAATTCTTTGGAGGATTAAATATCAGTGAAGTGCGTTTACCATGTGAACCCAGCAATCCAGAGAGATTGAAAGGTTTTGGTTACGCTGAATTTGAGGACCTAGATTCCCTACTCAGTGCCCTGAGTCTCAGTGAAGAGTCTCTAGGTAACAGGACAATTCGAGTGGAGGTTGCTGATCAAGCATAGGATAAAGACAGGGATGATCGTTCTTTTGGCCATGATAGAAATCAGGATTCTGACAAAACAGATATAGACTGGAGGGCTCATCCTGCCACAGAGAGCTTTGATGACTACCCGTCTAGAAGAGGTGATGATAGCTCTGGAGACAAGTATTGAGATTGTTATTATTCAGACCTCTATTGCAATGGGTATCGGGATGGCCCATGCCGGGATATGGATCGATGTGGCGTCTGGGATTGCTATGATGACTGAGGCAGCAGACACTATGACAGTGGCTATGATTCCCGGATGGGCAGTGGCAGAAGAGCATTTGGCAGTGGGTACTGCAGGGATGATGACTACAGAGGAGGCGGGAACTGCTATAAGATCAATACGACAGACAGGATGATGATCGTGGAGCTCCAGAGATGATTACTCTTGGGATGATTATAGATGTGATGACACAGGTCCCTGCCAAATACCCAAACTGAATCTAAAGCCTCAGAGTACTCCTAAGGAAGATGATTCCTCGGCTAGTACCTCTCTGTCGAGTCAAGCTGCTTCTGTCTTTGGAGGGGCAAAGTCCATTCACACAGCTGCTAGAGAAACAGAAGTAAACGAACGGCTACAGAAGGAACAAGAGAAGCTGCAGCATCAGCTGGATGAGCCAAAACTAGAACAATGGCCTCGACAGAAACACCCAAGCTGGCGAAGTAAAAAAACTCAGGAACCAGAACGGTTGAGAACAGGAAGTGAGTCATCGCAGACTAGGACCTCCACCACATCCCACAGAAATGCATGAAGGAGAGAGAGTGAGAAGTCTCTAGAAAATGAAACACTCAGTAAGGAGGAAGATTGTCACTCTGCAACTTCTAAACCTCCCAAACCTGATCAGCGCCTAAAGGAAATGTCAGCCTCTCCACCAAAGGAGAATGCTTCGGTGAAGCAAAGTTCTAACCCTCTTGCTCCACTTCGGAGCTCAAACACAGTGCAGCAAACCCCTACAAGTAGTGGGTGAAAAGTGGTTCCAGCTTAACCATCTGAGGAAGGACCAGCAAGGAAAGATGAAAATAAAGTAGATGAGATGAATGTCCCAAAAGGCCAAAGTAGGAACTATAGCCGTGGTCCAGGAAACGGAGGGAACAAAGACCACTGGAAGGAGACAGATAAGAAAGACAACAACAAGGATCAAGACTCCAGATCTGCACCTGAGCCAAAGAAACCTGAGGAAAATCCAGCTTCCAAGTTCAGTTCTGCAAGCAAGTATGCTCCTCTCTCCATTGATGGTGAAGATGAAAACAAGGTTAAAGATTACGCTGAATAGACCTTGACATCCAGTGCTTTCTCCTAGTTTCTGTCCATCCTGGAACATCCAAGAGCAAATCAAACATCTATCCAGACAAGACAAAATAAGACTCACCATCTCCTGGGAAAAAAAAAATAGACACACAGACCATTGAGAACAGAATAAACAGCCCAAAAATAAACCCAAATACCTAAAACCAACTCATCTTTAACAAAGCACACAAAAACACACACTGGAGAAAGGACACTCTATTCAATAAACGGTGGTGGGAAAATTGAACAACAGGCAAAGAATGAAACTGGATCCCTGTCTCTCACTACATACAAAAATTAA
The DNA here is from genome assembly GCA_963573385.1 of Cacajao melanocephalus. Classification (NCBI taxonomy): domain Eukaryota; kingdom Metazoa; phylum Chordata; class Mammalia; order Primates; family Pitheciidae; genus Cacajao; species Cacajao melanocephalus. The sequence goes on along the minus strand of CAUYLG010003439.1, from coordinate 1,576 downwards.
CTCAAGACGGATTAAAGACATAAGTCTAAAACCTGAAATCATAAAATTCTAGAAGAAAACCTGGAAAAACTCTTCTAGACATTGGCCTAGGCAAAGAACTTATGACTAAGACCCCAAAAATAAATGTTACAAAACCAAATAAATGACACGAAACTAAACTAAAAAGGTCCTGTACAGCAAAAGAAATAAATGACAGAGAAAATAGACAACCTGTAGAAGAGAAAATATCTGCAAACTATACATCTGACAAAGGATTAATAACCAGAGTCCACAATGAACTCAAGCAAATCAGCAAGAAAGAAAACAATCCCATTAAAAAGTGGGCAAATGACCAGAATAGATATTTCTCAAGAGATATACAAATGGCCAACCAACATGAAAAAATGTCACCAATGTCACAATCATCAGGGAAATGCATATTAAAACCACAGTGAGAGACCTCCTTACTCCAGCCAGAATGGCCATTAATAAAACCTCAAAAAACAATAGATGTTGAGAGAGATCCAAGATGGCTGATTAACAACAGCTCAGGATTGTAGCTCCCAATGAAAGCGCAGAGAGCGTGTGGACACTGCAATTTCAGACAAATTTCTGTTGCCCACAAACTGGGAACTACCCAACAGAGGAGCCACACAGGTCGCCAGCGCGACTCTTTTGGCCAGCGCAGCTGTTTTGCCGGTGCCTCAGCACGGCGCGGTGCTTCTCAGTGCGGAGTATACGCGACTGGGTGCCCTTTGAGTCGGGCTGCGCTGGTCTCATCCCCACAAGAATAGCAATCGGAAGCGCTGAGGACTGAGAGTTTCACAGTAAGCACAGCTGAACCCGGGAAAGCCTAGCTCTGCAGGGAAAGGGCATCTGCTGAAGGAAAACTAAGAAACAGAAAAAACTTCATCACCAACAAGCCAGACGTCCACTCAGACCCAATCTGAAAGTCGGCAATTACAAAGACGACACGTGGATAAATCCACAAAAATGGGAAGAAACCAGTGCAAAAAGGCTGAGAACACCCGAAATCACAATGCCTCTCCTCCTACAGGGGATCGCAGCTCCTCATCAGCAAGAGAACAAGGCATGACGGAGAATGAGTGTGACGAACTGACAGAATCAGGCTTAAGAAGGTGGATAATAAGAAACTTCTCTGAGCTAAAAGAACATGTACTGACCCAATGCAAAGAAAGAAACTAACAACCTTGAAAGAAGATTTAATGAAATGCTAACGAGAATGGACAACTTAGAGAGGAATATAAATGAATTGATTGGAGCTGAAAAACACAACACGAGAACTTCGCGAAGCATGCACAAGTTTCAACAGCCGAATTGACCAAGCAGAAGAAAGGATACCAGAGGTCGAACATCAACTCAATGAAATCAAACGAGAAGGCAATATTAGAGAAAAAAGGGTAAAAAGGAATGAACAAAGTCTCCAAGAAATACGGGACTATGTGAAAAGACCTAATCTACGTTTGATAGGTGTACCTGAATGTGACAGAGAGAATGAATCCAAGCTGGAAAATACTCTTCAGGATATTATCCAGGAAAACTTCCCCAACCTAGCAAGGCAGGCCAATATTCAAGT
>CAUYLG010003438.1:0-27481 GCA_963573385.1 Cacajao melanocephalus | reverse complement strand
AGATATAGACCAATGGAACAGAACAGAGGCCTCGGAAGCAATGCCACACATCTACAACCATCTGATCTTTGACAAACCTGACAAAAACAAGCAATGGGGAAAGGATTCCCTGTTTAATAAATGGTGTTGGGAAAACTGGCTGCCATGTGCAGAAAGCTGAAACTGGACCCCTTACACCTTATACTAAAATTAACTCCAGATGGATTAAAGACTTAAACATAAGACCTAACACCATAAAAATCCTAGAAGAAAACCTAGGCAAAACCATTCAGGACATAGGCATAAGCAGGGACTTCATGACTAAAACACCAAAAGCAATAGCTACAAAAGCCAAAATAGACAAATGGGATCTAATTAAACTCCAGAGCTTCTGCACAGCAAGAGAAACAATCATTAGAGTGAACCGGCAACCAACACAATGGGAAAGAATTTTTGGAATCTACCCATCAGACAAGGGCTAATATCCAGAATCTACAAAGAACTAAAACAGATTTACAAGAAAAAAACAAACCCATTCAAAAGTGGGTGAAGGATATGAATAGACACTTTTCAAAAGAAGACATTTATGAGGCCAAAAAACATATGAAAATATGCTCATCATCACTGGTCATTAGAGAAATGCAAATCAAAACCACATTGAGATACCATCTCATGCCAATTAGAATGGCAATGATTAAAAAATCTGGAGACAACAGATGCTAGAGAGGATGTGGAGAAATAAGAACACTTTTACACTGTTGGTGGGAGTGTAAATTAGTTCAGCCATTGTGGAAGACAGTGTGGTGATTCCTCAAGGACCTGGAAATAGAAATTCCATTTAACCCAGCAATCCTATTACTGGGTATATATCCAAAGGATTATAAATCATTCTATTGTAAAGGCACATGCACACATATGTCCATTGCAGCACTGTTTACATTAGCAAAGACCTGGAACCAACCCAAATGCCCATTGATGATAGACTGGACAAGGAAAATGTGGCACATATACACCATGGAATACTATGCAGCCATAAAAACGATGAGTTCGTGTCCTTCGTAGGGACATGGATAAATCTGGAAACCATCATTCTCAGCAAACTGACACAAGAATGGAAAATCAAACACAGCATGTTCTCACTCATAGGCGTGTGTTGAACAATGAGAACTCATGGACACAGGGAGGGAAGCATCACACACTGGGGTCTGTTGGTGGCGAATAGGGGAGGGACAGCAGGGGTAAGGACATTGGGGAGGGATAACATGGAGAGAAATGCCAGATGTGGATGACAGTGGGATGGAGGCAGCAAACCACATTGTCACGTATGTACCTATGTAACAATCCTGCATGTTCTGCACATGTACCCCAGAACCTAAAGTGCAATAAAAGAAAATTGCACCTGCGCCTAGCACTTTGGGAGGCTGAGGCAGGCAGACTGCTTCAGTCCAGAAGTTCAAGACCACCCTCGGTGGCGTGGAGAAACTCATCAACAACAACAAAAAAAACCTACAAAAATTAGCCAGACATGGTAGCACATATCCAGAACCCCAGCTACTTGGGAGACTGAGTTGGGAGGATTGCTTGAGCCCAGGAGATTAAGCCTGCAGTGAGCACTGATCATGCCACTGTACCTCAACTGGGTGATAGAGCAAGACCCTGTCTCAAAAATAACGAATAAATAAACTGTACTTGGAAAAAGAAATCAAAAAATGTTTAAATACTGCCCAAAATATGCTACTTGTTTCTGAATCAAGGAATTCAGTTCCCAGTTTGGTTTGATTTGTTTGTGGGGCTTTTAAAACATGATTAGGGAGTTTAACACAGGACAGAGGTAAAAGGCAGCCCCATTTACTGTTTTAAGCTTCATGGAGTTATCCAAAATGCATAGCTGGCAAGGTTTCTGTACGTAAAACTAGGGGATAAGAGTATTCACTGCTGACCACTTCATCTTCCCCAGGGAATTAAGATGGCCTGAAAGTTTAATTACTAAAGAAACAATAAATAGATCCTAGCATAGTTGTGTAGAAACCCCCTAAGAAGATGGGGGTGCCCTTTTGGGGAAAAAGTGATGTTATGATGTAGAAATATTAATTTCACTGTTGGTAAAACTTGGCATGTAACAGCAGTGTACGGAGGGCTTGGCGGGATTCCAGGAGCAGTCATGCATCTTTCCACTCCCTTTCTCAAATGCTTCCAATTCCCATTCCTCTGGCTATTGGATTTTTTGACCATCTTCTTCTATCAGCCACCTTGGTGTAGCAACCACAGCAGCAGCAGCCTGCTCCTTGGTAAATGATGCGCATATGGTAACTGTGGCTATGACTGGGGGACAAGTAAAGCTGTGAATTCAGTCAGTCCTCTATCTGCAGCTCGGTTAGACAAGGATCTTTTAAACAACATGATATTGTGTGGTCTCTTGCCTCAATCCTCCAAGCAGGAGCTTTATCAGCTGTTCTAGTTTCTCTTAGGCTCCGGGTGTTTGGAGTGATGAGCCACAAATACCACATTCAGTAATATAGCTCTATTGACATATAAAATGATTTGAAGGACTTCACTATTCTAGGACAACCTTCAGACTAAAGGCAATTTCAAAATGTCATCTTAGCCTGCCAAAAACAAAATTCAACAAAAATTAGCAGGCTAGCTTTAAACAAAGTAATATTCCCTACCTCACCCCATGTTTCTGACCTCAAAAAGGAATTCTTTGCATATATTAATAACTGTTCCCATATAATGTTGAAATTTGGTGACAGGTAGGAAATAGAAAGAACCATACAAGCCTGTTAAACGAAACTGAATTTGGCCTCAATATGCCTCTGTACTCAAGTCCTTACATTAAAAAATATATATATACCACCTAACTTAGTACATAAACTAACTGGAAGACTAACTGAAGAGTAGTGTACATATATACTCCGGTAACAAATAGCCAAGTCTCAGTCAATTACAGTAGCTGAGCTTCAAGCAATTACAGGCAGCCAACTGATTCAAATAAAGCAAAAACGCTGAGGTACAACCAATTAAGCTGTCTATTTTATTTCCATTGTCTGTCCATAAATGCTGCCTTCCCATGTTGCAGGCCAGAGTTCGCAGGACTTGCTCTGGTTCTGAGAGCTGCCAGATTCATGAATCATTCTTTGCTCAATTAAACTCTGTTAAATTTAACTTGCCTAAGGTCTTTCCTTTAAAAAAGAAAAAGCCAAATACCTTTAAAAAAAAAAAAAGATTTTCACAAAATCATTTCTCTAATACATCACAAAAAGAAGGACAAAATAGCAAAAAAATAAGTTGAAATCAATAAGGAAAATGTTGCATTTCAACACCATAAACTTCATAAACTGATAGCACAGAAAAGAAATGGAATTCCAAAACATGACTAACATAATATGGCAAGGCTTTCCACTTAATTTTTCCTCGCCTCTCAAAACCTAGATTGTGAGTCATAAAGATCATGGAAATGCTCATTCAGATCCACAAATTTGGAGAGTATCTAACTGAGCTGGCATCTTTTCCCACTTTTAACAGGGGCATAATGGAAATGGCTGCTGTAGGGAAATAAGTGAAATGAAAGAAGTTTTTTAAAAAGAGGTTAACTTTTGGATGAAATTATAGGGCTCCAGAGATGCACGTTGAATTGGAGAACAGATCCAAAGCCCACGGTATTGCCCTCCCCACCCTCACCCCATGTTCTCAGCATGTGAATGAGATATACTGCTTATCTAGATGGAGGAAACCTGGTTCAGGGCACTTGATAAAGCATCAGAAGCCCAGGGGATTTAACTAAAATACACACTCCCTTAACTGAGTCCCCCCTCCCCTGCCATGTCCCCAAATTATAAAATGAGGTTAAGCACAAAATGTCAAATTTTCATCTGTGGTTTTCAGTACAAATAACATTGATCTCAGATAAAAGGGAAAGTGATAAGGACATTATCTACACTATATGAGAACAATCAAAAGCTATAGATGGAGTTATCCAAGTAAAGTATGAGAAAAGTAAAAAATAGCAAGGAAAATATGCAAGAACATTACAGCAAAAAGGCAGAGAAAATGAAAGAACAGAAAAGATAAAGAAATCAGTCCAAGCAAAAATGTTATCCAAAGAACAGAAAAAAAATTATCCCCACAAATGATTAAAGGATAGAACCAAATAATATGAGCTCCATGTGACAAAAGCTCTTTTTAAAAGACTCTATTTTTATTTTTGCTCAAATGTAGATAAACTCTAAAAGGGCACAGAACTCATTAATAACACTGGTTATATATGGGGGAGGTGAACTGGATGGATGTAAGATGACAGTGAGCATTTTCACATAGAGCTTTTCTTTGAGTTTTGAACTATGTTAACTATATTACCTGTTTTTATTTTAAAAAGAAAAACTAAGTAAAAATGAATTCTGGTTAACAAAAAAGAACAGAAGCTCAAAAGCAAGATGATAAAAGGAGATGAAAAGGGAGACTGCAGATATAAGAAACTAATTGAGGATCAAAACCATGCCAGTAGAGAACTAATAAATAAAATGGAGAGAAGAAGGCATAAAATTGACAGGGCCAAGATTCACGTAAGTGGCAATGAAAAATAAATGTGACTTGTGATGATCAAATGATTGCAAAATAAAAACTCAAAGCTGTCAGAGAAAGCTAACAGTAATGAAGGAAAGACAAAAGCAATCCAAAAGAAAGATATTTGATGCCCCTAAAGCAGAAAACTCATAAAAGAGACCAGAAAAGCATCCAAAAATGTAATAGTCCATTCTCCTGAAGAAAAACATAAATATGCAAAACAAAAAAAGCACTTTGACCAGGAAAAATTGTTGCACAGCACTCATCATATTCTGGTGAAGTTATTCAACTGCAAGGATAAGGAAAGAATTTTTCACGTACACGAGGGGGGTGGGTGGAAGCAAACTGGTACAAAGGATGGTAGGGTAGGTAGGGAGGATCAGGCTGTGATCAGTCTTCTCACAATAACATTCAAAACAAGACAGTGGAAATCTCTCTATGACATTCTAAAGGAAAATATATCCAAGGATATTATACCCAGTCATGATGACATTCAAATAAAAAGGCAACAGGCAAACATTCTAAACCATGAAAAACTCAGGGAATACAATACACACAACCTTTCTTAGAAAACAAGATGTGAGTATTCAATCTATCCAGTTGAGATGTAAAAAAAGGAAGAACACATAATAAAAGAATTGGTAGTAAAAGTTCTCTCGTTTAAATATAAATTTTTGATAACTATGTCAATTATCAAAATAGAATGAAACAAATACAGTATAAACCGTAACAATTCAAAAAAAAAATATAATAAGATAAAAAGGAGGAGAGGAAGTAGAAGAATAAACATGCTAATGTCAGCTGGGCACAGTGACTCACACCTATAATCCCAGCACTTTGGGAGGCTGAGGTGAGATCACCTGAGGTCAGGAGTTCGAGACTCACCTGGCCAACATGGTGAAACCCTGCCGCTACTAAAAATACAAAAATTAGCTGGGTATGGTGCCAGATGCCTGTAATCCCAGCTACTCAGGATGCTGAGGCAGGAAAATCGCTTGAACCCAGGAGGTGTAGGTTGCAGTGAGCCAAGATCATGTCAATGTATTCCAGCCTGAGCAACAGAGTAGGATTCCATCTCAAAAAATAAAAATAAAAAATGGCTGGGTGCGGTGGCTCATGCCTGTAATTCCAGCACTTTGGGACGCCAAGGCCAGTGGATCACCTGAGGTCAGAAGTTTGAGACTCGCCTGACCAACATGGAGAAACCCTGTCTCTACTAAAAATATAAAATTAGATGGGCATGGTGGTGCATGCCTGTAATCCCAGCTACTACTCGGGAGGCTGAGGCAGGAGAATTGCTTGAACCCAGGAGGCGGAGGTTGCAGTGAGCTGAGACCACGGCATTGTACTCCAGCCTGAGGAAGAAAAGCGAAACTCAATCTCAAAAAAAAAAAAATAAGAAAATAAAAATTAATGCTAGTGTCTTCATATTTCATATAAGGAATTTCAATTAACACTATACAAAACTAAAGCATGTATATATAAAACTAAGATATATCTAACTATACACAAAAAAACCCTCAATTTTTCATATTCTCTTGTGTTAAAAGGGATCATGAGATAATTTAGAAAATAATAACTCTTGTGGTAAAAGAAAATTCGTTAAACTGAAACAATTCTTTTAGGTTTACTTCAATGTATTTTAATTAGATTCAGGTGAAATTTAAATTGTATCTAATAAAATAGTTTGTGTAGTGTAATTCTATTTTTAAAGTAGATTATCTTTCTATATAGGTGTACAAAATAATATTTGGTATCATGGCTACTAATGTCAATATCAATTGCTTTTAGGGACAGTAGTGGGATTTGGGGCCATTTCTTTTCCTTTCTTTATTGTTTAAATTCTTTATAATGAGCAAATATTAACTTTACAAAAAAAAAGTGACATTTTAAAAATACAAACCAAGGTTCACATAGATCAAGTTGGTTTTCAATCCAATTCTATGAGTATTTTTATGAGCACCTACTACACGGCAAGTCCATGCTAGGCTTTGGGAATAGATTGGCAAAGAATATAAACAAACACAACTCCTGCCCTCACACTGCTCTTTGTCTAGTGAAGGTTTTCTTTTTTTTTTTTTACTTCATTCAGATCCACTTATCTGCAATCATTTGGACCTTAGTCTCCACAGATGACAATGTTTAATGGCAACTTTATAGAAGCCCTTCTTTAGGATAAATTTATGAGGAGGCCATGCAGACAGATACCTTTAAGGATAGCATCATTTTTGCTCAATGTCAAAAATCATTTTAATCTGCTACATTTTGCCTTCATTGATTTGGGTACTTGAAAGAGGGTGGAGTAGGAAGCTGGTTATGAATTCATATTCCAGATCCAACAATTAATGCCAGTGAGACCTTGATGAGTCATTTATCTGAGCCTCCAATTTCTTTTCCTGTGGAAATTGGAGGCATAAATGTATTGTTATGAGGACACAATTAAGTTTTCAAATATATAAAGCATTTAGAACAGCGTCTTAAACACAGTTAAGAACTAAATGTTAGCTATCGTTATTTTTAAATTGCACTGCTTACATCAAAATCACGATTTATTAAGATATTTATCATCGTTGGTTCTACTGTCATCAAGATGGTCTAAAATTAATTTTAAAACATTTCTAGACCATGTGAGCAGATAATTAAAACATTTAAAAGTAGGTAAAGTTCTTTTTGGGTTAAGAAGCTACCTAAAGTAAATTACTTTTAACCTTTTTGATAAATGAAACTCCAATATAGTCATATTACAAATGACTAAAGGCATATAATAAAAGGTTTGTAGTCACCAAATTACAAGCTATTATTACAAAAGTATAGATTATGTGTCTGATTAGCCTGGAGGCAAGGAGCTTGAAGTATCTTAATTGCTTGTTACTTTTCCTCCACCTTCTATTGATAAACTTAAAGATAAAGGAGGGTAAATTTGATTTACTCAGGTAAAGAGAACAGATGTTATATGTTATAAATTATACTAAAAGCCAGTAAGACAAGAGAATGCATATGCATGGTTGTATAAGTATTTCCAATTTAATATATGTGGCACAAGTAGAAACATTAGGAAAGTTTTGTTTCTTCCTGCCCAGTACTGATTAAATCAATCTGAAGAGTCTCCCACTAAATTAATCATGCCAGAGACAGTGTTCTTTATGACTTCTAAGTTATTTTAACAATGAAAATACCAAGAATCATAGATTTTGGATTAAAAAAAAAGGGAACAGACCAAGAAAATAGAAGGATACATAAAATAAGTGAGAAGAAAAATTATTATAGATTAGATCACCATGACTTAGGGTTAAAAGTCTCGAATATTCACTCGGTAGAGGAGGATAGTCTTACTAGTTCGCTGAAAAATTATCATCTACATATAGCCCGAAGGGGAAAAGAGGTAGAAAATCAGCAAAACATAACATATAGAAAAAGAGAACATTTAGAGAATGGGTTGCTTTTTATCACAATAAGCTTCAAAAGGGACTCTTATGTTCCCAAAATTGCCATACTCTAAAATTCTCCTCAAACACATTACTATAATCTACATGTTTCACAGATACCAGAAGAAAGAAAAGCAGATATTCTTTCTTCTTTCAATTTGAGCCCAGACTGAAAGGATATCCTACAATGTTAAACACCCAAACAGGAGCGGGTCAAACGGATAAAATATAGCTGAAGTTATTCAACTCAAACCAGAAGTTTGATACTGCAATTCTGTTCTGAAATTCTCTAGGAATCTTTGTCCCATGTCGTAGTTTAAACAGTTAAGAAAAATAAAATGGGGCTGGGCACGGTGGCTCATGCCTGTCCTCCCAGCACTTTAGGAGGCCAAGGTGGGTGGATCCCATGAGGTCACGAGTTTGAGACCAGCCTGGCCTACATGGTAAAACCCTGCCTCTACTAAGAACACAAAAATTAGCTGGGTGTGGTGGCAGGCGCCTGTAATCCCAGATACTCGGGAGACTGATGCAGGAGAATCGCTTGAACTTGGAAGGCGGAGGTTGCGGTGAGTGGAGATCACACCATTGCACTCCAGCCTAGGTGACAGAGTGACCCTCTGTCTCAGAAAACAAAAAGAAAGAAAATGAAAGTCAGGTAATAGGTCAGGCCAAGCCAAGTGTTTATTATAAATGCAGTTGTAATCATACTACTTAAAACATATGGAGCACTTAGCATTCTTCAGGTATGAGGCTAAATCCTTCACTTACATCATTTATTTATTCTTTTATAAAACTCCTAGCAGGCAAATATTTATGCTTTACAAATGGAAAAGCACGGGATCATAACAATTAAGTAACCAGAGGTTGCACAATTCCCTATGACATCACAATTTCATCCCTCAGGCCCTTGTTCTCTGGCTAACACCTTTGAAGATCTACATGGCACTGAAATCCTCAAATAGTAATAAGTTTATTAGCTCTTTTTGTCTGGGCCGCCAACATGCCATCCAGACTGAGGAAGACCTGGAAACTTCAGGGCCACATGAGCCAGGGCCACATGAGCCACAGCCACAGCCGCATTGGCAAACACCAGAGGAAGCACCCTTGAGGCCACGGTAGTGCTAGTGGTATGCATAACCACAGGATCAACTTCGACAAATACCACCCAGGTTACGTTGGGAAAGTTGATATGAGGCATTATAACTTAAAGAGGAACCAGAGCTTCTGCCCAACGGTCAACCACAAATTGTGGACTTAGGTCAGCGAGCAGACACTGGTGAATGCTGCTAAAAACAAGACTGGGGCTGCTCCCATCATTGATATGGTGCAATGGGCTACTACAAAGTTCTGGGCAAGGGAAATCTCCCAAAGCAGCCTGTCATCGTGAAGGCCAAATTCTTCAGCAAAAGAGCTGAGGAGAAGATTAAGGGTGTTGTAGGGGCCTGTGTCCTGGTGGCTTGAAGCCACATGGAGGGAGGTTCATTAAATGCTGACTACCTTTTCAAAAAAAAGAAGAAGAAATAAGTTTATTAAAACTACATTCTGGAAATGGGGTTGTCTTTACCGCCTATTTTTATCCACTTGAGGCCCAGGAATCCCACCTTTTATAGCCTATTAGTTTCTCTCACTCCAAATGTCTATTTCTAAACATTTCTAGAGGACTTAATAAAGCAGTACTTTGTGGAAAACAATGACAACAAAGACTGGATCTACACTATGGAATGAAACAGTTGATCAACAATCAGTTGATCAAGCAAAATGATTTAGCAAACCACAAATGGAATCTGTTATGCTTCTTATTTTCACTTCTAGTCTTCCCAAGCCATTAGGAAGTATAGGTGAGAAAAATGCCTCTGCTTTCATCCTGTTCATCTTTCGCTTCTCTTGTTGCCCAGATTCTGTGGATCTCCTTTTGCATGGCTTCTGGTCCCAGACCAGTCCCGGGATGAAGTTGTATTCCATGTGGACCTGCAGTAATAACTGGAGATGCTCTCAATCTCTGTCTGGAGTCACACAAAAATCACTTGAAGTAGTGAATCTTTACCAATGGCACAACTTCACTGTCTCTGAAGAAATGCCTGTTACTAATTAATTAATCCCTACCACTTCACCTGTACTGGCTGCCCCCTGGGACCTTTAACCTCTGTGTTTTCAACCTTCTTCCTGGCAGCCAACTGTAGGAGTGGTATGTTGTGGTTCCAGCTTTCTCAAAGGAAGATTAACTTCCTGACAGAGGTCCAACTTAAAAATCCCTCCTTCACTGGTCTAATTCTGGGTACCACAGTACCTCTACTGAAGACAAGTGCTCAGATTTGTAGTTTCTAAATCACTTTCCTCACTATCTCCTGGGTTTCCCTTCTTGGTTCACAAGAGGCTCTGACTTTAAATATTCTTCAAGATGGCATAAGATTTAAATCCAATCAAAATGTTAGAAAACCTCCTTAAACTTTGTTAACTACAAAATAAGAAAGAAGACAAGCAGGAGGAGAAGGAAGAAGGCAAGCAGAAGGGCAAAAAGAAGGAAAAAGAGAGGGAAGTAATACTCAACAGAGAAATGCAAACATCAAGAATCAGTCAGAGTGAAATGTGATCCCAATAGCACTTGAACTCTGCCCCTACCTTGACAGCCCAGGCATAGTTCCAAAGTCATCTCTCTATCAGGTCAGCGCCTTCAACATCCATCCTGCCTTGAGAATCCCACTATCCGCCCACCAGCCCAAATCTCCCAACTGCCATAAGTAGATTTTCAAGCCCAACATCTGAGCCTAAAGGCATAGCCGCATAACATTTAAAATCTCTGTCATTCGGAGCCTCACTATGGCATTCAGACGAAAATATATCAAATTGGAAGCTTTTCAATCATAATTTAATCCAGGCATGCTCATATTTAAAAAGATTAAAATTATCCAATTGATTTTGCTTGAGATTTTTAACAACAAAATTAGAAAGTAGAAGGAAATGTAAGGTATAAATATTAGGAAACAAACTCATCCCTATTTACAGTTGATACGATTGTACACCTGGAAAACCTAAGAGAATCCACTGGAAAATAAATAGAAATGAAGTGGAGTATAAATATAATACACAGTAACCAACAGTTACCCTACATCCAAACGACAGCCATGTGCCAAGATAATGGAAGAGATAATCCTGTATAAAAGAGCAGCAAAGAATATTAAATACCTGGAAATAAACTTAACAGGAAATGTGCAAAATCTATATGAGAAAGACCTGTAAATAATCCCAAAAGACACAAAAGTAGCTGGACGCAGTGGCTCATGCCTGTAATCCCAGCACTTTGGGAAGACGAGGCGAGCAGATCACAATGTCAAGAGATCGAGACCATCCTGACCAACATGGTGAAACCCGATCTCTACTAAAAAATAAAAAGAAATCCAGGTATCTGGGCATGGTAGTGCATGCTTGTAGTCCCAGCTACACAGGAGGCTGAGGCAGAAGAATCACTTGAACCAGGAGGCAGAGGTTGCAGTGATCCAAGACTGCACCACTGTACACCAGCCTGGTGTCAGAGCAAGATTCCATCTCAAAAAAAAAAAAAAAAGACACAAAAGTAGACCAAAAAAATAGATATACCATGTTCTTGGAAAGTAACTCTCAGCATTATACATACATCAATTACCCCAATTAATCTATAAATTTACTATAATGCTCATAAAATACTAATAGATATTTTGAAGTAGACAAGCTGGTTCTAAAGGTCTACATGAAAAAATGAAGAATAACCAAAAATCTCTTCTTTTTTAATTGTACTTTAGCTTCTGGGGTACATATGCAGATCATGCAGGATTGTTGCATAGGTACACACAAGGCAATGTGGTTTGCTGCCTCCATCACCTTATCACTTACATCTGGCATTTCTTTCCATGTTATCCCTCCCCAACCTCCCTATCCCTCTGCTGTCCATCCCTTGCCCCCCCCAACAGATCCCAGTGTGTGATGCTCCCCTCCCTGTGTCCATGTGTTCTCACTGTTCAACACTCACCTATAAGTGAGCATGTGGTGTTTGATTTTCTGTTCTTGTGTCAGCTTGCTGAGAATGATGGTTTCCAGATTCATCCATGTCCCTACGAAGGACACAAACTCATCGTTTTTTATGGCTGCATAGTATTCCATGGTGTATATGTGCCACATTTTCCTTGTCCAGTCTGTCATCCATGGGCATTTGGGTTGGTTCCAGGTCTTTGCTATTGTAAACAGTGCTGCTATGAACATACGTGTGCATGTGTCCTTATAATAGAATGATTCATAATCCTTTGGGTATATACCCAGTAATGCAATTGCTGGGTCAAATGGAATTTCTACTTCTAGGTCCTTGAGGAAGTGCCACACTGTCTTCCACAATGGTTGAACTAATTTACACTCCCACCAACAGTGTAAAAGTGTTCCTATTTCTCCACATCCTTTCTAGCATCTGTGATCTCCAGATTTTTTAGTGATCACCATTCTAACTGGTGTGAGATGGTATCTCAATGTGGTTTTGATATGAACAGAGGCCTCAGAAGTAACACCACACATCCACAACCATCTGATCTTTGACAAATCTGACAAAAACAAGCAATGGGGAAAGGATTCCCTATTTAGTATATGGTGTTGGGAAAACTGGATAGCCATAGGCAGAAAGTTGAAACTGGATCCCTTTCTTATACCTTATATAAAAATGAACTCCAGATGGATTAAATATTTAAACATAAGTCCTAACACCATGAAAACCGTAGAAGAAAACCTAGACAGTACCATTCAGGACATAGGCAAGGTCTTCATGACTAAAACACCAAAAGCAATGGCAACAAAAGCCAAAATAGATAAAAATGGGATCTAATTAAACTTAAGAACTTCTGCGCAGCAAAAGAAACTATCAATAGAGTGAACCAGCAACCAACAGAATGGGGAAAAAAAATTGCAGTCTACCCATCTGACAAAGGGCTAATATCCATAATCTATAAAGAACTTAAATTTGCAAGAAGAAAACAACCCCATCAAAAAGTGGGCAAAAGATATCAAAGACACTTTTCAAAAGAAGACATTTATGCAACTAACAAACATATGAAAAAAAGCTCATCATCACTGGTCAGAGTATTTCGTTTAATTCTTAACACCACTTTACAGATGAGGAAACAGGAGAAGTTGAATAACTTCCCCAAATACCTTGTGATATATTCTGTCACATCATAGGTTCTTAGCAAACAGTAACTCTGTCATTTTGGTCCATTGGGAAGCAGACTTTTAGATGGAGTTAGAAATGCAAGAGATTTATTGGGAGCACTCTATGAAATATAAGAGAAAGAGGAAGCAAAATTGGTTATAGAGAGCTTTTAGACCATGATCCACATATAATGCCTGTGTAAGACAAGTGGGTAGGAAGAAAGATTGGGCAGGGAGAGCCATAGACCATGATTTAGATCTGACAAAGTATCAGCCAACTCAGTGAGAAGCTTCTGAGCAAAGATTGCCAATTAGAGGAGACCCACAATGGGCAGAAATTACCAGGTCTCATGTAGTGACATGCTCAGTTATTGGCTGGGGACTACCCAGAAGGGCATAGCCTCAGCTCAAAAGCTGTGATTAATCTGGAAGATTTTACTAGCTGGAGGCTGTCAACTTCCTGTACTACTTCAGCAAATTCTTTTCTGAAGGGAGATTCAAACAGTATACCTCATGGCTGCCACAGTAGCCATTATTATTATTTTTCCATTCTGGCTTGCACAGCCTCAACACTATTAGATAAAGAAGTATTGATGAGAGGTAGGGGTCTGTGTTCTTCAGTAGTCACTAGTGATTTGACATATGGAAATTACATTTTGACTGCACAAAATGTCTTTATTATAAATAGCTCAGCAATGGTTGCCTTGTGTTGAAGAAAAGACGTGTTAGAATACATATAATCCACAGAGGCTTGTTTTTATGAGACATAAATCAGGAATCATTCATTCTTTTCATGGGTGGAGACTAATACTACTACCATTGGTAAACTACCTAGAACTTCATATTTCTTCCTCATTTTTTCACTCAGCTGCCAAATATATCAAAGTAATTTAGAATTTTAGAAATGTCATTCCAAGAATAATAGTAAAACTCTGAAAAAATGGCAGCATTTCTAAAATTCTAGAATTCAACTCTTCATGAAATACTAGAAAATTCCAAAGACACTGCACTCAGAATGCCCCTAGATAATTCAGTGGCTGGCTGCCATACTATCATTGATAGTTGCTTCTTAATAAACTTAAGCAAGGATAAATTTTATCAGTATTTTCCAACAGTAGATAATTGATTGCAGGTGTGAAATATGAATGCTGAGTAAATATTCAGCCCCTCAATGTCATCTTACTGTTCTCTCATCCAAATGCCAAGGCAGCCTTAGTTAGCATCTGCTGTGCTAAACAGATGCTCTTCTGGGAAGGTAATTAATAGTGGTCCATACTCTGGACTGCCAGAAGGAATGATATAATAAAATAAGTACCTAATGGGAGAAGGCAGAGTGCTTCCCAGACTTCACATGACTAGTAAAGTTGAGTTTCAAAGAGAAGGAGTGTCTGTTTTTTAAAATTTTAGCAACAGAAGAGGTCTGCTGATTGTCTCTTTTAAAGAATTAAAGCAACAAAAGAAAATTTTGGCAGTTCTTTTCAGGGAGCAGTTACATGGGACACAGTAGTTACGAATCTCAATACACAAGCTCAGGTGTGCAAGAACAAAATTTGCACTTTTAGTAAACAATTTTTTTTCAATGTCTATTTTAGAATCGGGTACATATGCAGGTTTGTTACATAGGTTTGAAGTACGAATGAATCCGGCCACCACGTGGTAAGCATAGTATCCAATAGGTAGTTCAGGTTTGTGTGTGTGTGTGTGTGTGTGTGTGTGTGTGTGTGTGTGTGTGTGTTTTGAGACAAGGTCTCACTCTGTCACCCAGGCTGGAGTGCAGTGTCACGATCAAGACTCACTGCAGCCTCCACCTCCTGGGTATGGGCTCAAGCAATCCTCCTGCCTTATACCCTCCCCAACCGGTAGCTGGGACTACAGGTGCATGCCACCATGCTGGCTAATTTTTTGTAGAGACAGGTTTTCGCCATGTTGCCCAGACTGGTCTCTAACTCCTAGGCTCAAGCAATCTGCCTGCCTCAGCCTCTTAAAGTCCTGGGATTATAGATGTGAACCACTGTACCTGGCCCAATAGGTAGTTTTTTTTTCTTCCAACTCTTATCTCCCTCCCTCCTGGTCCCTTTTGTATTCCACAGTGTCTGTTGTTCCCATTTTTATGAACACATATACCCAATGTTTAGCTTCTGCTTATGAGAACGTACAAAATTTGGTTTTCTGTTTCTGCATTAGTTTAGGATAATGGTTTCCAGCTTCATCCATGTCACTGCAAAGGACGTGATTTAATCCCTTTTTATGGCTGTGTAATATTCCATGGTGTATATGTACCACATTTTCTTTATCTGGTCCACCTTTGATGGGTACCTGTGTTGATTCCATGTCTTCGCTATTGCAAATGGTGTCGCAATGAACATATGGGTGCAGGTATGTTTTTGGTAGAATGGTTTATTTTCCTTTGGGTATATACCCAGTAGTAGGATCTCCAAACTGCTCTCCATAGTGGCTGAATTTACATTCCTACCAACGGTATTTCTCCACAGCCTTGTCAACATCTGTTTTGTTTTTTTTTTCCACTTTATAACAAAAGCCATTCTAACTGGGGAGAGATGATATCTTTTTGATTTCGATTTGCATTTCTCTAATGATTAGTAATGGCAAACATTTTTTCCTATGTTTGTTGGCTACTTGTATGTCTTCTTTTGAGAAGTGCCTGTTTATCTCCTTTGCCCACTTTTTAATGGGGTGGTTTTTTGCTTGTTCAACTGTTTAAGTTCCTTGTAGATTCTGAATATTAGACCTTTGTCAGATGCATGCTTTGTAAATATTTTCTCACATTTTTTTGGTTGTCTGTAAAACTCAATTTTTATTTGCGGTACCATCCTTTGGGGAAGACAAAAATTTAATCTCAGTTTGGGATTAGCTTCATCCTGCTGCCTCTACCTCTTTCCAGGCTACTCTGACTCATGTGAAAGTGATACTCAATATATTTAACAAGCTATAGGCAAGGTCACCAACTGTCATAGGAATGCCTTCAAGATGGTCCCCAGTGATTTGCACCTTCTGGTTAGTAAATCCTATGTAATCTCTCCTACACTGAATAGGAATGGCCTGTGTTATCAATAGAATGTTTCAGAAATGATTGATATGACTTTCTGAGGTCATAAAAGACATGTGACTTCTGCTTTGCCCTCTCTTGCATCACTCATTATGAGGACGCTCAAGCAGCCCAGCAGAGAGGTCCATGTGGCAAGGACTGAGGCTTCCTGCAACAGTCAGCATTAATTTGCCAACCATGGGAGTGAGACATTTTAGGGTTGGTCCTCCAACTCCAGTTAAGACTACCGACTCAGATGACATCTCAGCTGATATACCTTGAGCTGGAGCCGCCCAGCTAAGCTGCTCGCAAGTTCCTGACTCACAGAAAATTTGTGAGATTAAAAAAAAGCTTAATATTGCTTTAAGCTGCCAATTTGGGGAGTAAAATATTATATGATAATAGATGAGCAATATACCGGCCAATCAGAAAGAAAGCAGATACTAGCTTCAGTGCTTACGTGGGGTCCTGGAGGCTCCTCTGCTATTCCAGGCATTAATTTTTTAGTTTGGGGAAGGTGAGTGGTTCTGGGTAATTAATATTTATCAGTTTTGGTATTTATCAACCAGTACAGCCATACCAATTCTATCATTCATTCTTACATAGTCTCAAGGCATTGAGAAGTCCACATAGTCCTCCAGTTCACAATACAGCTCTTGTTTCTCTTCATAAGTGTCTCTGGGTCTTGTGGCTCTCTTAACTTGGTTTAGATCACATGGGAATTTGAGTTTTCCTCCCTGGGTTCATATTTCAGCCTTTTTTTTTTTTTTTCCTGGATGCTCTCACACCTCTGAGACTCTGACTAAACTTAGGGCTTGTCTCCCTGGGAGCCACTCTGCTTTCATCAGCTCCCCTCGGTTCTCTCTTCTTCTCTACTCCAAACTTTACTCCCCAATCCCTGAGAGAGGACTATTTCAGTCTCAGGGGAAGTTTCCCCTCATCCTAAGTGCTTTATTCTCTAGGTACTGTCTTACCTGTGATTTATCCAGAGATACCTACATATACCCTCTTTGATGAGTTTTGAAAACCTGAACCAGAGAGATACGGTTTGCCCCTTCCTAGCTTCCCCCCGCCGCCCCTATACTCCCTCTCTCTGAAACAGTGATTTGGGGCCTGGAGAAGAGTGAAAAGTTTCACTTTCAGAAGAGAAAGAAAGAAAATCACTTCTTGATTCAAAAAATGTTATCCTACTACCCTGTATATAGAGAAATTGAATCTCTGCTTACTAAAGAACTGTTATTTGGGCTGGGACATGATCCTTGCATCACAGTTCAATAGATTCTCATTGAAGCCATTTGCTCCAATAACATGATAATAAAGCAACCCGTTGGTTTGCCTTCCTAAGAGTCTAGATACCATGCAAGAGATACTTTGCTCATGAGTACAACATACCCCTATTTACATTTTAAAAAAATCTCTTTCCTAGAAATCCTTACGTGGCTTCCCCAGATTGGGATTATGTCACCTTCTCATATGCTCAGCTTCCCTCTCCCCAAAAACACCTATCTCACCAATTATAATTATTACTTGTGTCTGTCACTAAACTCTCAGCTCTGTTTGACAACTGTATGTCATGCTCACGACATTTGCCAGAATATTTCAATAAGAACTTGTATAAAGACAAAGAAGAATCATTAAATCAGTGGTCACTTATTTGGGGGCTTTATGAACCAGTAAAATTTTAAGGCAAAGGGTAGAGAGAAAAAGGTTGCCAGTTTTTTATTTTACTAAGCGAGGACATTAAAAGTAACAGCTACAATTTAGTTCACCTCATTTCATCCTGAGGTTGCTAATTTAACACCAAAGAAGTTGTAAGGAAACAACAGTATTTGCAATAGAGGAAATTTAACTTTTTTTTTTTTTAACCAGAGACCAGTGACAGCTTCCACCTAGATTGGCACCACATGGCTTTGAGAACTGCTGACAACGTCTTTAATCCTTTCCACTAGATAAATTGGGGAAATTTGAAATATTTTCAAGGTGGCAACTTCTGGATTTTGAATTTCTTTTTAAAGAAATACTTCCAGCTAACTAAAACTTGTTTTCTATACTCATTATATATGTCTTTAAAGAAAAAGTGTCACTGAGCATCTTGGCACATGATTCTCAGCTGGGACTCATTATCCTCTTCAAGAGTTTTTTCTGTCTTTCCTAGTAGATCTCTGAAGAAGTAAACATATTAGAAAGTACAAACTACTGTAATTTTTTTTATTTTTAAAACATGTTTGGGGAAGGCTTGCTACAGTCTGATTTAAGAAGAAAAATAAAATTATACTTGAAGTATCTCATGATGCAAACCATTTCTGACAAATTTATTTTGGATATAGCTCTTGTCTCAAATTCAGCAAAATTCATTTTGGTTAAGTTTTACACTAAAGCACAGTTAATATGTTATTAGTTTTTCATTTTACAAATCACAAAAATTCTTCTTGATTTTAGTGACAAAATAGTTAATACATAAAAAGCATTTTCACTGGAACTGGAGCAGAAGATACTGTTACCTCTACAAATAGGTGCGGTTTTAACAAATGGCAAAGACAATAAAGAAAACACAGAAGCAGTGTTTCTATTTTAAATTTTACTTATTTTGAGAACCCATGGGATAAATTACAACAGCCTTTGGGAAAGCAAAATCATCAAAATTAGGGATGGAAAAGATTAAATCAATGATGATGTAATCTAGACCCTTGATGATACAGGAAACTCCCTTAAAAATTCTGCCTGCAGGCAGTGTCTGTTGTAATGCTTTAGGCTAGGAGAAATTTCTGCATCTGACTTGTGCTTTCACAAATTTATGCTTTCTCCTTATTTTTATTTTACTTTCTGTCATAACTTATTTTCCTTAGGAAAAAAAGAGAAAAGAGGCCTTAATAGTCTAGTTTCAGTCCATTTTTTTTTTCTTTACAATAGTCATATTGAAAGCAAAGTATGCTATTTTCTTTTATAAAATAATTCTGCTGGCAAACTTCCTAGCTAAAGGTCTCAGTAAAATAGTAAATCAAATAGTATCCATATACAGGAAGAAAAGTTATAAATCTCCTGAATTATAGAGCTCTATACACTGCAAACTTTCAAGAAGAATTATACCTTTTTTAACATAGTGTTTTTTGCCTTATCAGAATTCTTACAAATAAAAGAATATATTACGTTTGAAATACACAACATGTTCAATCAAACTTGTGATAAATACTCCATTTTAACATATTGGTTGCCCTAATTAAGATACCTAATTTATTAATTTAAGGAATAATTTAGTAGCCAGAAATGGTATTTATGATTGCTATTACTCTAGCCTGTTTCAACATGAGTATAGAGTATGAAGATTCAGATTATATATTTTCAAAATATGAAGTGGTCTTGCACATTGTCATTTAGTTAATAAACAGACAACATCTTAAACCATTAATTTTGAGCATGACTTTTCCCATTCCAAAAAATACTAGGAAATGAAAAACAAAAATGATGTTGGTATCAATTTTTGAGAAGCGTAAGTGATAATAGTTAAATATTTTGGAACTATCAGGAGCTAAATTTGGTTTATCACTTATGAAAATAGTTATAACTGGCAGCATAATATCAATGAGTAGATATTTGAGTGTCAACACAGACAAGATTATCAACCTGAGCTGCACACTAAGCACAATTAACTGAAAAACAAAAGTTCAACCAGAGTACACTGGTCTGATGCTGAGAGTTGTTCTGTGAAGCTTCAAATTATGATCATTTAAGATTAGTTTCATGAAACTAACTTAAATAGGTAGTTTTTTAAAAGTGAGAAGAATGAAAGAAATGATTAATTTGAAGAAAACTTATATGCAGTATTAATAAAATATAAAAGTATTTTGCTGAAAGACTTATGTAGCTGAGCTTTTAAAATATATCTTTGAATTACCAGTGAACAAACCCATAAGGAGATAGTTGTTTTTGAAGAAACTGTCATTAAGGAATAGACACCCAAATGAAATTGTAGGCATGCAAATATTTTTGTGAATGAATACATAACAAAAATAAGGACATGACATTTTTCACGGTTACTGCCAAAGAGAAACTCTGTTTAATTAGTTATTTTTTTTCAATTTTAGCTAACATGCTAAAACACTGATATTCTTAGAATCCTAAAACATTGACTTGATTTCTGGCTTCTTCAGTAATTGGCAGTGCAACCTTGCATATGTCCTTGACTATCACATTTGATAGAAGGTAATAATACCTATCTTAGAATGTTCTTAAGATTAAATTCAAAAATATCTAAAAGCATATATTACCTGAATAAAATAAATTTTAAGTGGCAAAAAATAAGCATGAGTATTTTAACCACTTAAAATTTGAGTGTTTTAACCACTTAAAATTTATTTTAAGTGGTTACAAATAATCACTTCAATGAAGTCATCACTTCATGAATGATTTCTATTTTTTTTCCATTCATCATTCAGCTGTAGTACAAGATGATCTAGCAAATTGTGTAATATTTTATTGGTGACTGTTAAATAGAAGTCTGGTGGAGATTTGAAATATTTCAGAAGAAGCAAAGGTAATTTTTATTTGTTACATTTTTATCCACACTTTAATCTACCTGCTTTATATCTGTAAAATCTAAAAACAGTTGTATTGAATTTTCAGCCAGTTGTTTAGGAAGCCCAGATGGTTTCCTAAGCTTATAAAATAAGCATTTAGCTACTCTAAACTATCTTTTTTATGAAGACTTGGAATGAAATGAAATTGTAAGCACACCCGTTTCATGTCTTTTGCCACATATAACCTACAATGAAACTCTTTAACCAATAGAACACTGCTGATAAATTCTGCTAAGATACAGGATTTTTCCTCTCTTCTTTTTGGAATTTTTCCTTAATGTCATTAGGAAAGCCAAGATATGAGTGTCATTTAACATAATTTTAATTTTAATTTTTTTTCAGCTTTAGAAGGAAATGACAGTTTTCAAGAAATGAATATTTGTGATATTTTTATGGGGCTAACATGCTAGTTCAAATATCTTGAATTTTAGAATCTAATATATGTCTTCCAGCCCATCACTTGTTATCGTAACTGTGTTCCTTAATGCTTGCCTACATACAATATAAAATAGAGATGTAAGAATTGGTTTCATATAGAAAGAAATATAAGTGTAATTTTTGAATTCTTTAATAATAGGCAAAGCAACAAAAGCATGAACAACTTCTGGAAAACTTTCCTATGACACAGGCTCTTTTCTCATGCCACTGGTGGCCAAAGTGAAAATCAAGTAATAACTCACAGCATCAGGGAATCATACTGGCCTAAAATGCTGGTCAATTGTGGGAATATCTCTAGGAAAAAAAAAAATTAGAATGGTACTGGGAGATTCCTGTCACACCCCTGATTTAGAATTCCAGTACATACATGTGGAAAAAAAAAGTATTCAAGAATGATAAGAAAAACACATTCTTCTTTAGACTTTTCACATTTCCACCTCATTTGAAATCTTTGTCAATCACTCCGTATTTATTGAGTGTTCACTTTGTTGGGGAATGTGACTAGGGATAGAAAGAAACCTTTTGAGTCCTTATCAAGAGAGCTGAGTAGGTAGAGCAAATGGTTAGGTCATGTGACATCCTCCTCCTCCATTCACACGCAACACACACACTCTCTCTCTCTGTCTCTGTCTCTCTCTCTCTCTCTCTCTCACACACACACACACACACACACACACACACAGCTGATTGGCTCAAGCTGAGCCAATCAGATTCTCCCTTGTAAGCATTTGGGATTGGAATTTAGAAATCCTAGTCAGCAACTTTGGATTATTTAGGAAGATCACTTAAGTTGACTTTGGGATGGCCATTTTGGATTTGATTAAATAACACAGAGATAGCTACTCTGTAGAGAAAGAGAGTAATGATTCAAGCACATGGAAAGATGAAGAGATGAGAGTCCCTGCGGACCCTGAAGAAAGATAATAGAATAAAGTAGGGTAGTTCCCCCCTCCCCCAACCCATGGTTTCCCTTTGCACAGTTTCAGTTATCCACAGTCAGCAACACCCCAATAATATTCCATGGAAAATTCTAGAAATAATAAGTTTTAAATTTCACAGTGTTCTGAGAAGCATGGTTAAATGTCATGCTATCCACCTCTCTCCCACCAGGCACGTAAATCATCCATTTGCCCAGCATATCCACACTGCATGTACTACCTGCCTGTTAATCACTTAGTAGCCCTCTTGGCTATCAAATTGGCTCTCTCAGTATTACAGTGCTTGTGTTGAAGTAACCTTTATTTTACTTAATATGGTCCCAAAGAACAAGCATAATGATACTGGCCATTCAGATATGCCAAAGAGAAACCTTTAAGTGTGTCCCTTAAGTGAAAAGGTGAAAGTTCTTGACTCAATAAGGAGAGAAAATTGTATGCTGAGGTTGCTAGGATCTACAGTAAGAATGAATCTTCTGTCTGTGAAATTGTGAACAGTATGTTGTTAAAATTGTTCTTCTTGTTGTTAATCTCTTACTGTGCCTAATTTATAAATTAAATTTTGTCATAGGTATGTACGTGTAGGAAAAAATAAACATAGTATATATAAGTATAGGGTTCAGTACTAACCATTGTTTCAGACATCCACTGAGGTTCCTGGAACATATGCCTGCAGATAAGTGGGGACTGCTGAAACTGCCTTTGATCTTGATAGTATCATGTTTCCTTGTTCTAATCTCTCCTAAAACCTGCCCTTGCATTTTTAAATAGTGGTTTATCCTTTAAATATTCTTTTAAATAAATTCCCCATCATTACTTAGCTAATTTGAGTTTCTATCCCTTATTGCCAGTGACTTAGATAAGAAATGAGCTGTTCCTCAGCCTCACTTTGAAAGCAAAGTTTTGCAGAGATGTTTTTGTTATAGAGTTACTATTAAGTTAGTAGAATGCTGTGTATGGCAGTTTGGATCTTTTTGTTTTTTAAAAATTGGTATGTATGTTATAAAAATTTAAAGATGCCAAACAAAAACATTTATTTAGTAAATCAAGGCATTAACATAATGTGAAAATAAGAGAAAGATTTCAGCATACTAAAAAATGTATATATTATATGTTGGGTCCAGTTTTACATTTAAAAGCGCTTTCATAATAAAGTTTTTACATATTCACATATAGATGAATATATATATTATTGATATGTATCTGTATATGTTTATAAAACAAAAAATGTCTAAGTCTTGACTGTTTGTTTTCCAGTCTCTCATATCCAACTTCTCTTTTATAATTTTGGTTTTTCTCTTTTATATTTTAATTACATTTTTATTTTTATCCGATGTATGTACATAATTTTTATTAAGGCAAATGTTACTAAAAGGCTAATGATAATGCTGATCCTCCTCTCCCAAACCAAGCATGAATTCTTTTAAATATGTTTCTTCTGGTATTCCCATATTTCTAAATAATATATTTTACTGTTTGTCTCAACGTAAGTGTTGTCTCTCCCATTACTTTATTTCTCCAACCCCCATTCTTCCTACTTGGGGTTTCATCGTTATAATCATGCAAATACCTTTTGTTACTGAGCCAAGTAGGAACTCCTTTTGTATATAACCTTTCATATTTCCCCTAGAATTAGTAACTACCTAAAGTTTTCATTTACCAGTTTTTATTAGTTTTTTATTCCCCTAAATTTACTCCAGTTTTTCAGTATTGTTTTTCAAGTGCTTAAATATGTCTTTGTTTGTTCTTTGTGTATTTTTCCTTCTATCCTCCTACTCTAATCAACTGTACTATTTTCTAGGCATTTCAGTTCTAGAGAATTTTCTTGTATAATTCCTTTGATGATTTCACTCCATTTTCTTGTTTGAAAACTGGTTTTTTTTGTTAGATTTTCTGAGTTCTTTACTTTTTATCTCTTGTTTTCCATCTCTTTTATGCTTTGTTTTATCTGGGAAATTTTTCACATTCTCTTTCAAATCTCTTATTGATTATTATTATTGTTTTTTGGCTATTCTATTTTTTTATTTCTAAAAGGTTTTCTTGTTCTCTTCTGTTTTTATAGCATGCTCTTCTTCTTTTATGCTTGCAGTAGTTGTTTGTATTTCATATTGAAGACTTTCTTCAAATGGGATACTTAGCTATTATTTAAGTACCAGAGTCTGGAATGCTGTATGGAAGTTTTGTATGTTTGTGAATAGGGTGCCTTAAGTATCTAACGATTGGTAATTAAGCTGCTTTTAAAATAAATAGTATCTCCCAAGCATCAATTTGAATAGATCTTCTCTTTGGGAGTCATTTGGTTCCCCAGAGAATAATTCTGTTACTCTCTGAATTAGTCAGGGTTTTCTAGAGAGACAGAACTCATAGGATAGATATATGTATAAAAGGGAGTTTATAACTCACAGGATCATAACATCCCACAATAGGGTGTCTGCAAGCTGAGGAGCAAGGAGAGCCAGTCTGAGTCCCAAAACTGAAGAACTTGGAGTCTGATGTTCAAGGTCAGGAAGCATCCAGCACGGGAGAAAGACGTAGGCTGGGTGACTAGACCAGTCTACTCTTTTCACATTTTTCTCCCTGCTTATATTCTAGCCACCCTGGCAGCTAATTAGATAGTGCCCACCCAGATTAAGGGTGGGTCTGCCTTTCCCAGCCCACTGATTCAAATGTTAATCTCCTTTGACGACACCTTGCATGTGTCTTTATAATAGATTTATAATCCTTTGGATATATGCCCAGTAATGAGATTGCTGTGTCAAATGATATTTCTGGTTCTAGATCCTTGATGAATCACCACACTGTTTTCCACAATGTTGAACTAATTTACACTCCCACCAAAAGCATTCCTATTTCTCCATATCCTCTCCAGCATCTGTTATTTTCTGCATTTTTAATGATCGCCATTCTAACTGGCATGAGATGGTTTCTCATTGTGGTTTTGATTTGCATTTCTCTAATGACCAGTGATGATGAGCATTTTTTCATATGTTTGTTGGCCTCATATATGTCTTCTTTTGAAAAGTGTCTGTTCAGGTCCTTTTCCCACTTTTGAATGGGTTTATTTGTTTTTTTCTTGTAAATCTATTTTAGTTCTTTGTAAATTCTGGATATTAGCTCTTTGACAGATGGGTAGCTTGCAAAAATTTATTCCCATTCTGTTGGTTGCTGGTTTACTCCAATGATAGTTTCTGTTGCTGTGCAGAAGGTCTGGAGTTTAATTAGATCCCATTTGTCTATTTTGACCTTTGTTGCCAATGTTTTTGGTGTTGTAGTCATGAAGTCCTTGCCTATGCCTATGTGATGAATAGTTTTGCCTAAGGTTTTCTTCTAGGGTTTTTATGGTGTGAGGTCTTATGTTTAAGTCTTTAATCCATCTGGAGTTAATTTTAGTGTAAGGTTTCAAGAAGGGGTCCAGTTTCTATTTTCTGCACATGGCTAGCCAGTTATCCCAACACCATTTATTAAACAGGGAATCCTTTCCCCATTGCTTTTTATTGTCAGGTTTGTCAAAGATCAAATGGTTGTAGATATGTGGGGTTGCCTCTGAGGCCTCTGTTCTGTTCCATTGGTATATGTCTCTGTTTTGGTACCAGTACTATGCTGTTTGATTACTGTAGCCTTGTAGTATAGTTTGAAATCAGGTAGCGTGATGCCTCCAGCTTTGTTCTTTTTGCTTAAGATTGACTTGGCTATGCAGGCTCTCTTTTGGTTCCATATGAAGCTTAAGGTGGTTTTTTCCAGTTCTGTGAAGAGGGTCACAGGTAGCTTGATGGGGATAGCATTGAATCTATAAATTACTTTGGGCAATATGGCCATTTTCACAATATTGATTCTTCCTAACCATGAGCATGGAATGTTTCTCCATCTCTTTGTGTCCTCTCTTATTTCCTTGAGCAGTGGTTTGTAGTTCTCCTTGAAGAGGTCCTTTACGTCCTTTGTTAATTATATTCCTGGGTATTTTATTCTCTTTGTTGCAATTGTGAATGGGAGTTCGCTCTTGATTTGGTTCTCTTTTAGTCTGTTATTGGTGTATAGGAAAGCTTGTGATATCTGCACATTGATTTTGTGTCTTGAGACTTTGCTGAAGTTGCTTATCAGCTTATGGAGATTTTGGGCTGAGACAATGGGGTCTTCTAAATATACAATCATGTCGTCTGCAAATAGAGACAATTTGACTTCCTCCTTTCCTAATTGAATACATTTTATTTCATTTTCTTGCCTGATTGCTCTGGCTAGAACTTCCAATACTATATTGAATAGGAGTGGTGAGAGAGGGCATCCTTGTCTAGTGCCAGATTTCAAAGGGAATGCTTCCAGTTTTTGCCTATTCTGTATGATATTGGCTGTAGGTTTGTCATAAATAGCTTTTATTAGCTTGAGATACATTCCATCTGTACCTAGTTTGTTGAGAATTTTTAGCATAAAGAGCTGTTGAATTTTGTCAGAGGCCTTCTCTGCATCTATTGAGATGATCCTGTGGTTTTTGCCTTTGGTTCTGTTTATGTAGTGGATTACATTTATAGAGTTGCATATGTTGAAGCAGCCTAGCATCCCCGGGATGAAGCCTACTTGATCATGATGGATAAGTTTTTTGATGTGCTGTTGCAATCAGTTTGCCAGTATTTTATTGAAGATTTTTGCATCAATGTTCATCATGGATATTGGCCCGAAATTTTCTTTTTTTGTTGAGTCTCTGCCGAGTTTTGGTATCAGGATGATGTTGGTCTCATAAAATGATTTGGGAAGGATTCCCTCTTTTTGGATTGTTTGGAATAGTTTCAGAAGGAGTGGTACCAGTTCCTCTTTGTATATCTGGTAGAATTCGGCTGTGAACCCATGGGGACCTGGGCTTTTTTTTGGTTAGTAGGCTATTAATTGCTCCCTCAACTGTAGCCCTTGTTATTGGTCTATTCAGGGTTTCGACTTTTTCCTGGTTTAGGCTTGGGAGGGTGCAAGTGTCCAGTAATTTATCCATTTCTTCCAGGTTTAGTGGTTTATATGCATAGAGTTGTTTGTAGTAATCTCTGATGGTAGTTTGTATTTCTGTGGAATCAGTGGTGATATCCCCTTTATCGTTTTTTTATTGCATCTATTTGATTTTGACTAGTGGCCTATTTTGTTGATCTTTTCAAAAAACCAGCTTCTGGATTTATTGATTTTTTGAAGGGTTTTTTTGGGTCTCTATCTCCTTCAGTTCTGCCTCGATGTTAGTTATTTCTTGTCTTCTGCTAGCTTTTGAGTTTTTTTTATCTTGCTCCTCTAGCTCTTTCAATTTTGACGATAGGGTGCCAATTTAGATCTTTTCTTGCTTCTCATGTGGGCATTTATTGCTCTAAATTTAACTCTAGACACTGCTTA
>CAUYLG010003436.1:0-32010 GCA_963573385.1 Cacajao melanocephalus | reverse complement strand
TCCTGTTTTTGTTTTTTTTTTTTTTTTTTTTTTTTTTTTTTTGAGATGGAGTCTCACTCTGCTGCCTAGACTAGAATGCAGTAGCATGATCTCAGCTCACTGCAACCTCTGCCTCCCAGATTCAAGCAATTCTTCTGCCTCAGCCTCCAAAGTAGCTGGGACTACAGGCCTGCACCACCATGCTGGGCTAATTTTTGTATTTTTAGTGGAGATGGGCTTTCACCATGTTGGCCAGGCTGGTCTCAAACTCCTGATCTCAGGTGATCCACCCGCCTCTGCTTCCCAAAGTGCCGGGATTACAG
Organism: Cacajao melanocephalus; assembly: GCA_963573385.1. Taxonomy (NCBI): domain Eukaryota; kingdom Metazoa; phylum Chordata; class Mammalia; order Primates; family Pitheciidae; genus Cacajao; species Cacajao melanocephalus. The sequence goes on along the minus strand of CAUYLG010003436.1, from coordinate 31,708 downwards.
ATGTGAGCCACCACACTTGGCGAGTCTCTTTATGCTTAATTTTTAATAAAAAATATGAAACACGTCACAGATTTCCTATCATTCTTGAGCAGAGGCCTTGCTAATCTTCTCTTTCCAATTTTTGTATATGTGTTGCCAAAGCGAGCATCCTCTCTCTCTTTTGATATAATAGTGAGTTTCATTTCAATCTTAAATTTTGCTGTTTTGAGATCTTCTTTGTTGCATTTAAACCTAAAAAGAATTAGCTCTGCCACCTGCAAGAGTCACTGGAGACTGGATGTGCTGCATCCATTTCTAGCAATGGTTCCTTAATGGACTCAGGCAGTAGCAGCAGGAAGTAAACGAATGTGCTGTAAAGGCTGGTGACCCTGAGGCTGGAGCTGTGATTGTATCCAACTGACAAACAAGTTCAGACATGAATAGTCTGGTCCAGTACCTCTAAATTGGAAACCTACAGTTAACACTAATAGGTTGTTCTTAAATACTCCAGTGCTTTCATGTTCTCTACTTTACCTGAGTTTAAGTTTCCAGCTTCAAAAGTAGATTTTTCACTTCTAAAATGGATCTACCTCCCTCCCCTTCTCTATCCTCCTCCCCTTTCTTCTTTAGAGAGATCCTGGGAAAGCAAGTGTAGGCATAAATGTTCTTCATCTGTGTAGTGGAATACCAGAAGGTTAGCTGGAAGGCATCTTAAGAAACAGTGGTTCTGACCCTCTCATTCTAGTATTATTAGTGGTATTTATAATAGATTTCTATGTATCAGATGTTTATGTATATTCAATATCATAGCAACTTTGCAAAATTGATGTTTTTTTAATCTCTGTTTAACAAATCAGAAGACCGAGGCTCAGAGAACTTAGTAACTGACCAAAGGTTGCACAGCCATAAGTAGCAGAGATGGGACTCAAATAAAAATCTGTCTGATTTCTAAGTTACCATGCTAGCTTAGGTTATTTAGACAGACAATTGGAGAGAGATTGAGGGGGAAATAATAAGAGCCAGTCTCTTTCTCTCTCTCTTTTAACATCATGATTAGTTGTAAAGGAGAATACAAAAGAGAGAAATAATATTTGAATAAAATGTTTTCATAAAAACACAGGTCTCCTTCCTTAAACCAGTTTTGGTAAGATTATTTTACTTAACACTTAATTTCTTAAAACATTGTAGGACTTGTGATAAAGAGTTTCAGGAATGCTTACAAAAGGAACTGCTGTACTTAAAAGAAATGTTCCTTGCTGTGAGATGGCCAGGGTCTAAGAGCTCACTGTGTGCATCTCTGGCTGCTGCTCCTTCTTGTTGGACACATGCTGGGCTGCTGAAACACCTGCCAGTTCTGATATACACCTCTGAGTGCACTGAGAAACCAGGGTGGCCTAAGCTTGATTTGTCACTGACTTGAGTGGTATTGCTGTTCACAGGGACCTTAGCCAGATTCATAAATACAGACTTGGGCTTGGTGCAAGATCAAGAGGGATTCTGCTTCTGGGCCAAAGAAACTGGATTTGACCTCTTTAAAGGCTATTGATGTAATTCCCCTGAGGAGTCAGTTTTACTTTACTGAGCTCATATAGGACTGTGGTCAAGGGTACAAAATATTCTATTCAAATAACTAATATTTCTCTAAGGTTTGCTACAGACAATGGTAACATTTTCAGGACAAGGTGTGTTAGGCAAAATAATGGCTTCCCAAACATGTCCATGTCCCAGTCCTTGAAACCTATGAATATGTTATACTACAAGGCAAATGAGAATTAAGATAGCAGATAGATTTAAAGCTACTAATTGTTATGGGTCGACTTGTGTCCTCCTAAAATTCCTATGCTGAAGTTCTAAACCCTCAGTACCTTGAAAGGTAACTGTTATTTGGAGATAGGGTTTTCACAGAGCTAATTAAGTTAAAATGAGGTCATTAAGAGGGATCCTAATCCAATATGACTCATGTCCTTACATGCAAAGACTAGGACACAGATATGCACAGAGGGAAGACACAGGAAGAAGCTGGCCATCTGCAAGCCAAGACGAGAGGCCTCAGGAGGAAGCAACCCTGCTGACACTTGACCTCAGACTCTAGCCTCCAGAAATGTGAGACTGAATTTTTTGTTGTTTAAGCCATCTGGTCCCTGGAATTTTATTTTGGCAGCTCTAGCAAAATAATAACCTAACCAACCGACTCTAACATTGGGAGGCTATCCTGGATTATCAGGGTGAGCCCACTGCAATCACAAGGATCCTCAGATGTGGAAGAGGGAGGCAGAAAATGAGATCAGAGTGATGTGATATGAGAACTAGTCCCTCTGTTGCTGGCTTTGAAGATGAAGAAAGGGTGAAGAACTAAGGAATGTAGATGGACTCTGGAAGCTGAAAAGGAAAGAGAAACGGATTCTCTCCTTGAGCTTCCAGAAAGCAACATAGCTCTGCTCTGCTCTGCTCTGCTCTGAGGAACTAGCTGTTTAATCCTTTGCTCTCAGAGCGTTTTATCTCAAAGCTTTGGGGATTTGTTTTCAGTTACACTTTCCCAAGGTGTCTTATGTTTCCTCATTCTAACTCACTTCCTACCTCCTCTTCCTCTTAACTCTGAAATGTTGACATAACTCTCTCCTTTGGATTTACTAAGAAGCTAGGTCATATTCATTTCTGATTTACCTTTAGCCCCCTCTTAGGGAAGGCTTGTCATGTGTGATCTTACACTTGGCAGGATTCCAAACCCAAATGAATGCAACAGAGGGCCCCTCTGTGTCCTTCAGTTGCAGAGTCTCAGTTGTAAGGTCAGAATTTGGGAGGTTCTTATTCACATGGTGCTCCTTTCACTCTGTCACACCATGTCCTTTACCAGCCCTGGCATTACCTTTGCAAACTGCTATCCACATAAAGAATCATTATTGCAATCTGTAGTTAGTTGTCTAAAATTTCCTGTGGATGATGTGCTTGGCAAGCATTGTTGCTGGATACCCTTTCTAGCAATCTAATCTGGGGATCACGCTGGTAGTATTAATGGTGCCTTTGTTTTCTTGTTTGTTTTAAATGGAGTTGAAGAGAATCAGCTAGCATAAGAGTATGGTCAAAGGGCATCTACAAGGCACAGGTATTCTGGAAAAGGTGAAAGCTTAGAGCAGGCCATGTTAGTCACTGTTCTGAACTCCCATGACTTAGGCTCATGCTCAAGCTGTGTGCCTTGTTAGCATATAGCGTTCCCCATGATTTGAGTTGGCTGCTTTCCCAGCTGACAAGGTTGGCATATGGTGCTATAAAACACAGGTGTCTTTGGGGCCTGTACTAGTTTCCCAGGGCTGTTGTAACAAAGTACCACTAACTGGGTGCCCTCACACAACAGAAATTTATTCTCTAACAGTTTTGGAGGATAGAAATCACAAACCGAGTTGTCAGCAGGGCCACGATACCTCTGAGACTCTGGGTAGCCTCTTTCTTGCCTCCTGCTAACTTCTCGGGGTGGGAGGTAAGGGGGTGGGGGTTGTTGATCACTGGCATTCCTTGGCTTACAGCTGCATCCCTCTAATCCCTGCCTTTGGTAACGCATGGGACTCTCCCAGTGTGTCTCTGTGTCTTCTTACAAGAACAGCAGTTCATATTGGATTAAGGACGCACCCTGCTATAGTACGAAATCAGCTAATTACAACTTTAACTTCCAAATAAGGTCACAATTGGGCCAAAGACACTGGATTTGACCTCTTTAAAGGCTTTAGATGTCATTTCCCTAAAGAGTCACTTTTACTTTACTGAGCTCATATAGGACTGTGGTTAAAGGTACCAAATATTCTATTCAAAGAACTAATATTTCTCTAAGGTTTGGTACAGACAATGGTAACATTTTCAGGGCAAGATGTGTCCTGAAACCTCACTGGTATGGTTTGGCTATGTCCCCACCCAAATCTCATTTTGAATTGTAGTTTCCATAATCCCCACATGTTGTGGGAAGGACCCACTGGGAGGTAATGGAATCATGGGGGCAGTTACACTCATGCTGCTGTTCCCATGATAATGAGTGAGTTCTTATGGGAGCTGATGGTTTTATAAGGGGTTTTCCCCACTTTGCTCAGTACTTCTCCTTCCTGCCGCCACGTGAAGGACATTTTTGCTTCCCCTTCTGCTGTGATTGTAAGTTTCCTGAGGCCTCCCCAGCCATGCTTAATTGTGAGTCAGTTAAACTTCTTTCCTTTATAAATTACACAGTCTTGGGTGTGTCTTTATTAGCAGCATGAGAACAAACTAACACAGAGGTACTGAGGGGTTAAGACTTTTGAGTGACACAATTCAATCCATAACAGAGCCTTGTCAGTCAAAATTCAGGATGGCATGTAAAGCTGTCAGGATAAGACAAAATGGAAGATGCCCAGCCAGTTCATACTTTATCTTCTTAGACGATGTTTCACATCATGCTATTATTTACTGGTGAAATAGAAGCCACAGTGCAGCTTTGACTTCTTTATTTCTAGGTTCATGACAGTTTAACATTTTTAAAATTTCATATTCTGGGAAATTCTAGAATGAAGAGGGGAGCTTAATCAACTAAGTATGACTCCCAATGTAAATTGAAATACACTTTTACAATATATATCCATAGTGTGGTAGGTTTGGTAGATTGAATGATAGCCCCCCTAAATATGTCCATATCCTGATCCTAATCCCTAGAGATATTGAATGGTACTGTATGTGACACAGACTTTGCTGATGTGATTAAATTAAGGATCTGGAGGTGGAGAGAGCACTTTGGATTATCTAAGTGGGCTCTAATTGCAATTACACATGTCCTTATAAAAAGGAGGTAGAGGCTGGGTGCAGTGGCTCATGCCTGTAGTCCCAGCACTTTGGGACTACATAGTGAAAACATAGTGAAACCTGTCTCTACTAAAAATACAAAAATTAGCCAGGTGTGGTGGCACACGCCTGTAGGCCCAGGTACTCAGAAGGCTGAGTCAGGAAAATCGCCTCAACCTGGGAGGTGGAGGTTGCAGTGAGCAGAGATCATGCCATTGCACTCCACCCTGGGTGACAGAGTAAGACTACTCTATCTCAAAAAAAAAGAAAAACAAAAACAAAAAGAGAAGAGACCATGTGATAAATGCAGAGTCAGAGATATGATGCTATGCGCACCGGCTTTGAAGGTGAAGGAAGATGTCCTGAGCCCTTACATAAGACAAAGAAACATTCTCCTGTAAAGCCTTTGAGAGAGCACAGTTCTGCTGACACCTTGATTTTAGCTCCACAAGACTCACTGCGGACATCTGGCCTTCATAATGGTAAGAGAACAAATTTCTATTGTTTTAAACTCTCAAGTTTGTGGTAATTTGTTATGGCAGCCACGGGAAACTAACAGAGTATAATTCATTGTTTTAAATGCAAAAATATGGTCAGGTGGGTGGTTCATGCCTATGATTTCGGCACTTTGGGAGGCCAAGGTGGGTGGATCGTTTGAGTGCAGTAGCTCAAGATAAGGCTGGGCAGTCTGGCAAAACCCCATTTCTAACAAAAGATACAAAACTTAGCTGGGTGTGGTGGTGTGTGCCTGTGGTCCCAGCTACTTGGGCGACTAAAATGGGAAGACTGATTGAGCCCCAGGGGTCAAGGCTGCAGTGAGCTGAGATCGAACTAGTGCTCTCCAACCTGGAAAAGAGTCTTGAAAACAAGTAATAAAATAAAATAGGCCAGGCACGGTGACTCATGCTTGTAGTCCCAGCATTTTAGGAAGCTGAGGCAGGAGGATTGCTTGAACACAGGACTCTGCAACCAGCCTGGGCAACATGGCAAAACCCCATCTCTACTAAAAAATGTAAATTTAGATGGGTGTGGCAGTATAAAGGGAATCCTCTCACCTCAGCCTCCCAAGTAGCCTGTGGTTCCAGCTACTTGGGAGGCTGAGGTGAGAGGATCCCTTGAGCCCAAGAGTAGGAGGTTGCAATGAGCTGAGATCATGCCATTGCACTCCAGCCTGTATGATAGAGTGAGACCCTGGCTCAAGAAATACAAAATCAAAATATAAAGTAAAATAAATATGTCTCAATATATACACATAAACACAGCAAGACATGAAAAAAATACAATAGAATGTTGATAATGGCTAACTCTGTTAATAGGATTATCAGTGATTTTTTTGGCCATTACGATACTTTTCTGAATTTTCAAAAATTTTAAGAAAAAATATAATGGGCTCCTGATTCTTTTTCTATCAAAAAAAGTTAATGGAATATTATTCAACCTTAAAGAGGAGGAAAATTCTGACACACACTATAACATGTATGAACCTTGAGGACATGATGCTACAAAAAGAAAAATACCATATGATTCCATTTATTAGGTACCTAGGGTAGTCAGATTTATAGGAGCAAAAAGTAGAATGGTGGTTGTTGGGGGCTTGGGAGATGGAGAAAAAGGAGTGGTTGTTTAATGAGTGCAGAGTTTCAGTTTTGCAAGATGAAAAGAGTTCTGGAGATTGGCTGTACAATGTGAATGTATCTCACTATTAAATGGTACATTTAAAAATGGTCAAGATGATACATTTTATGTATATTTTACGACATTAAAATTCTGTGATTCATTTATATTATAAAAGGAGAGCTTTAGTGATGCCTTTAAAAATAAATATGTGGTACTGATGTGATTTTGTTCTTTACATGAGGTTGTATTTTCTCCGCACCTTTTAACTCCCCTTGTAGCAGCTGGCGCCATCCTTCACAGGAGCATTAGACTTGTCCCCTTGTCATAGTTTTCTCTAACAATTCTGCTGGTTTTGTTTTGTCTTTATTCTTTTACTTTTTGCTGATCTTTCTTCTCTGTCTATGAACATGTTCAAGTCTTCTGGGCTTTGTCAAACCTCTTTAGAGTAGATTAACTAGTTGCTTCTTTCTGTAATGCTTCTTTCTTTGGCTTCTAGAGCATAATTTGTATGTTGCACATACACGCTCCTTACAGACAGACACACACATCTCAAAACATTCCTCTTGTATTGCCTATCTCAAGTGTTTCTCCAGACACCCATACCACAAGTCTATGTGCAATATGGGACAACTCCCTTATTCCCTCCCAACCCCACATATAAGCAGTCATGATGGCCCACCAATTTTACCTTCTATGTATTCCTCTAGTCCTAGTCCATCCCCAGCCTGTCTCATCTGTATATCCCGGTAGTTCAGTTGGGACCCATCCTCCATACAGCAAGCAGTGTTTTAGCCCATTTTGTGTTGCTGTAAGGGAATTCCTGAGAATAAAATAACAGAATAGAAATGTATTTTTCATAGTTCTGAAGGCTAGGAAGTCCAAGATCAAGGTGCTGCCAGGTTATGGCCTGGTCTGTCTGCTTTCAAGATGGCTCTTTGAATGTTGTGTCCTTCAAAGTTGAGGAATGCTATGTCCTTATATGGCAAAAGAGTAGGCGAGCAAGAGAGAGGGAACCCATTCCCTAAATCTCTTTTTAATGGCAGCACATCAATCCATTCATGAGGGCAGAGCCCTTGTGACGAAAATACTTCCCCAAGAATCCAACCTTCCGACACTGATACATTAGAGCTTGTTTCCAACACATCAATTTTGGGGGGCACATTCAGACCATAGAGAGACCTTTCTATATTGAAAACCTAGCCATGCTGCTTCCTGACTTAAAACCCTTCAGTTAAGTTACACAGCCTTCAGCAAGGCACCTAAGGCCCACCATGACACAGCCTCTACCTGCTGGCCCAGTTTCCTTCCACCAGTTCCATAGCTCAAGCTCAAGTTACCTTTTGATATGATTTGGCTGTGTCACCACCCAAATCTCATCTTAAATTGTAGTTCCCATAATCCCCACGTGTCATGGGCAGGACCTGGTAAGAGATAACTGACTCATGGGGGTGGTTACCCCCCTGCTGTTCTTGTGATAGTGAGTTCTTATGAGGTCTGATGGTTTTATAAGGGGCTTTCCCCCCTTTGCTTGGCACTCATTCTTGCTCCTGCAGCCCTGTGAAGAGGTGCCTTCCACCATGATTGTAAATTTCCTGAGGACCCCCCAAGCAATGTGAAACTGTTAGTCAATTAAATCTTTTTCTTAAATTACCTAGTCTCAGGTATTTCTTCATAGCAGTGTGAGAACTAATACACCTTTCATGACTGACCACTTGTGGTTCCTCAGCAATTCCTGAGCCTCCTGCCTCTCCTCATTTTCTCAGGATGGAATACTGTGTCCTTTTCCTCCCCACTGGACACAGCCACTTTCCTGCACTTAGCTCAGGCATCACCTCTAGGAGGCTTCCCCGGTACTCAGTATTCTCATCGTGCCCTGGAAACAATATGTTGTCTTAACAGGTTATACTGAAGTAAACATTTATGTGACTCTTTCCCAATAGCCCTGAAGCTCTTTTAGAGTTGGGACCAGCTCTTAAGTCATTTTGGGGTTTCTAGCACCAAGCACAGTGCCTAGCACATAGTAGGCAGGCAATCAATGTTAATGAATTAAACTGATTAGTAATAAGTGCTTTTGGCTGACATATTACATCCACAACCTACCATACATTGAAAGTCCTTTTCCCTGATCACCATTGTCTTATAAATTTTGATTACAAGGACAAATGAATGAAATCCTGATGAAGAGGGATAAGGCCTGGAGGTCATATAAGCAAATTTTCAATTAAAATTCTGGTTTATTTTTAGTAGGGCTTATTTGGGGGGAAGTCTTTTGTCTTTTGATCCCAGCCCTTTTGACCTGTAATTCTTTTTTTTTTTTTTTTTTTTTTTTTTTTTTTTTTAAGACAGAGTTTCGCTCTTGCTGCCCACGCTGGAGTGCAACGGGGCGATTTTGGCTCTCCTTAACCTCCGCCTTCCGAGGTCAAGCGATTCCCCTGCCTCAGCCTACTGAGTAGCTGGGATTACAGGCATGCACCACCCCGCCCGGCTAATTTTGTATTTTTAGTGAGACGGGGTTTCTTCATGTTGGTCAGGCTGTTGACCTGTACTGTTTAACAGGCAGGGCTGAAATGAAGTAGTCCCATAAATATATGTTCTGCACTACATTCACTTGGATTCTTAGAGTTTACCAATTTTGATCTAAAAGTAGACCTGCCAGCACTATTTGCAATCTCTCATTCCAAGTCAATGCTTTTGGATCAAAGGTTTTTTGGATCCAGTGTAAAGTGGAGCCCCTTCAAAGGGAACACACGGGGAAAATGAAAACAAAACAAAACACCCGGTTAAGCAGGTGTCCTAGCAGAGTTCTCAACTTCTCCAGAATGTATGTGCACCATCTATCGTTACTTGCCCCTCCCATCGGCCTGAGGCCCCAGTAGCCCCTGGTATCAGCAGAAGCCAGCAGCTTCCTTGGTGGGGCCACCTGCCCTCAGTTGACAGTCTTGCACGCGACCAAGGTACCTTGGCCCACGCTGCAGAGGCCGCCGCTGCTGGACAGCGCAGCGGGGGTCACGTGTCCCTGTCCCACCACTGCCCCAGGCCCTGGGCCCTCCCCGCCGCAGGGCAGAGGCCGTTGGATCACGCGCACCCGGGCGGCCAAGACTGCGCCCAGCCAATGGGCTGGCGGCGCCCGCATGACCCGCGCCGGCGGGAGGGCGTGGGGAGGCAGGCCAGGCGTGCACGCTGCCGGGCCGTGTCGCCGCCCCGCCGCCGCCGGGACTGGAAGTGAGCCGCCTCGGCCCCGAGCGCCAGCCAGCCAGTGAGTGGGTCCCGCAGCCGAACGCACCTGGGGCGAAGCATGGCGGCCGCCAAGGTAAGCGTGGGTGCAAGGCCGAGGGGAGCGCGCCGGCTGGATCAACCTGGGGGCGCAAGAGGGCTCGGGCGCTCACGTGCCTGGGTTGGTGCCACATGGGGAGCAAAATAGGGTGCCGGGCAGCCGTTCCCTCTTGCAGCTGCGGAAGGGAGGGGGCCACTCCTCCCGGGCAGCACAGGCGGCCAGTGCGGAGACCGAGGCCCCACCTCGGATTGGAAACTTTGCGGGCCGGAGACTCCCACTTGGACCGGGAGGGGAGTTGCTGGTGCCTGATGGGGCTGAACCAGGGCGGACGAGGAGGAGTGAGCGCGATTGGGGCCTGGTGCACTCCAGGCAGGGAAGCTCTGGCGGTCCTCTCGACCTCCCCAGCGAGTTCCTGCTTCTGACCCCGGTGGTTGTTGACCCGGGCTTCTCCTCACCGAGGCCACAGCCCGGGCTGAAGCCTGATCCTATTACGTTTCAAGGGCTCCGCCCTCCCGCGGGTGGGGAAGTCACTTTGACTTCCGTTTTAGAAACTGTCTGGGAGACTTGGCCTGCGCCTTTGTGAATAAAAAGTCCAGGGACTCTCTCCCTCCCCCGTCTCCCATCATGCCCGTCTTACCCCTCCCTCTCCCCATCTGACAACACTTAGATACCCGCCTCGGAGCATTTGAGAGGCTTCTTTTTGGAAACGATGAAACAGATTGTCCTGGGAGCTTGTCACTCCTGTGAAGTTGCACTTGAAAGGGATTCCGTGTAATGTGAATCATTCACTAACCCAGAGGAAAGGCAACTCCAACACTTGACCTTTCCTCTTTCACCATTTCTTGAAACCTGGACACCATTTCAGTCTCTTTGGACTGCATTTCAACTTCTCTGGCAGAATACCATATTTAGTCCCAATCACTTGAATCATTTGGAATTTATTGCTTTTAATTTAAGTTCACGAAGGCAGCCCTCTAATCAAGCCTATACAACTTGTTAGCTCATTTTAAGTGCAGTGAACTTAAATATACCTAACATTTCAAACATTTGTCCTTAATCAAAACTCTGTGATAACCCTCAAGAGGAAAACATGGCCAACACATCATATTCCTGTTTATTCAGGCAAACTAATCACATTTGCAATGGAAATTGTAAGCAGACAAATATATTTAAATGCTGTTCTATGACTTAAGTCTCTCCAGGCTCCCCAAATCTGTAGGCTTCTTCATGTTGTTAGACTCTGCGGCCCAAGTGGCTTTTCTCTTTTCTGTAATTACTCCAAGTTCCATCCTTAGGAAAGTACTCTGGGTGTGTGGGCTCGTGTATGTGTGCATATGAACACACAGGTGTTTGTGTGTGTGTACATATCTATCTATAACTGTTTTCAGCAGTTTCTCTAAGCATCACTAGGATTCAACTTTGGAAGCTACCTTAACTCTTTCAAGCCCAATAGGCCTTGACCTTTTCTTTGCACTAAATTTGCATGCAACCAAAGTACAAGGCTTGGTATGAATTCCCTAAAGTAGGTGGGAAGAGGTACCCGTTTGTTACTGTTAGTTTTGTATCCGCAGGTGATGTAAATAATTTTAGTTTATTTGGAGGTAAAATAATTGAGGAACATAAATTGAGACGTGGGCATAGAAATGGAGTATAAGACTTGAGTAGTAATAAGTAAAATAAGTGACCCGGTACAGTGGCTCAGGCCTGTAATTCCAGCACTCTGGGAGGCTGGGGCAGGCAGATCAACTGAGGTCAGGAGTTTGAGACCAGCCTGGCCAACATAGCAAGACCCTGTCTCTACTAAAAATACAAAAAAAGTTAGCCAGGCGTGATGCTGAGCACCTGTAATCCCAGCTACTCAGGACGCTGAGGCAGAAGAATAACTGGAACCCAGGAGGCGGAGATTGCAGTGAGCCAAGATCATGCCACTGCACTCCAGTCTGGGCAACAGAGTGAGACCTTGTCTCAAAAAACAAAACAAAACAAAACAAAAAGTAAAGTAAGTGTTATGGAAGTTGTTTCAACTTTTTGGTTATATTTTTACATAATAATGGAAGTGTCATATATCACAGGCAGTTGCTTTTTAGCTAAGGAACGAGTCAGGGAAAATGAAATGTTCATTTTTACTACTTGCGAGCTTGTGTTTTTATGTCTTCATTTGCACTCACCTCTTTCTGGGATTTTTGAAAGCTCACTTCATATATACTTATATTTGCAATCCAACAAGATATATAAAAATCAAGTCCAAGTAGATGGGAAAATCAGGATAAAAGGAAGATAAGATGAAGCCAGGACTAAAGTTAGTGGAAAATTATGTGCTTACAAGAGGTGACTGCATTTTCTCCCAGCCAAAGCAAAAAGGAAGTGATCAGTGAGGTCATTTACTTGCGAGAGAAGTCTTCTTATATTGCTCTCTGAGAGCAGTTTCTTTTATATGTTGTGGGTGAACTGGATTTGAAACTACCTGATCACCATAGATATATATCTGTGGGTTACAAAATGCCATTTCTTATCGTGTCGCTCATTATAACTCAATGGCAGTGCAGTAAATGTGGCCTTAAAAGGTCCCTCAAAGAAGCTGCTGGTCTTATTCCAAGAATAAGTTAGACCAGCGGCTTCTTTGAGCTGCCTTTGGTCCTCATCTTTATTGGTTGATTCTGTTGGCACCAGGCAGCCTGAGTTAAAGGCTGTGCTCCTTGCTTTTTCCCTGGAGCATAGCTATTCCATGTTGCCAACTGAACATAAAGCCATAGGGGTAGGGTTCACATTCCCTCTTAAAAGTTGAGGAGCCTGGATAGGAGAGGACTTCACCTCAGTGGAGTATTAGGAAATTGGGCTGAGACTCTGGGACTCAGCAATTGTAGGAGAATTCCAACACTCACTGCATTCACAGTGACAAATTGAATATTTAAACAGATTTGATATTTTCTGGATAGATGTAGCCACAACTAGCAATTAGTTTCCTGATCTCCTCTTTCTTTCTTTGGTCCGTATACTTATTTAAATACAATTATGACCTTCTTTTAAATAGTTTTGATGGGGAGACTGAGAATCTAGTCTTTGGCTGTATTTATTTTGAATTCTGCCATGGCGATTACTAGTTAATGGCTCAAGAAGTTTTTTTTTTTGTTTTGTTTTGTTTGTTTGTTTGTTTTTTTGTGAATGAACATTAATCTAAAACTCCTAGTATTCTGAGATTAACTCAAAAAGTGTCCATTCTCTTGCTGCCTACTTTTGTAGAAATACTCCTTATGAGTTCCCTTGTTAGATCTGCCTGTACCATTTGGGTTGTTTGAGTATTTCTTTAAAACATTTCCCCAAACTGATACCTCCATTAAAAAAAAAAATAACAATTTTTTTTTTGAGACGGAATCCTGCTATGTCGCCAGGCTGGAGGGCAGTGGGGCAATTTTGGCTCACTGCAACCTCTGCCTCCTGAGTTCAAGCAATTTCCTGCTTCTGCCTCCCGAGTAGGTGGGAACAGGCGTATGCCACCACGCCCAGATAATATTTGTGATTTTACTAGAGATGGGGTTTCACCATGTTGGCCAGGATGGTCTTGATCTCTTGACATCATGATCTGCCCACCTCAGCCTCCCAAAGTGCTGGGATTACAGGTGTGAGCCACCGAGCCCAGCCAAAAAATCAATTTTTGAAAGGAGGTAATTGAGAGGTCACGCTTTTCTTCTCTTCTGCCCTTTTTTTTAGTTAAAGGGGAGCTTTCTTCTTTGTCATTAGTGAAATTTATTTATTAAGAATGATATAACTAAACTATATGAACCTACTAAAAGTTAGAATATGCTCCCTTCAGTTCAAACCTGAGGTAAGTTCTAGGATAAAACTGAACACAAGCCAGTAATTTGGGTGAAATTAGCCTAGAACTAAAATAAGGAAATTTGGGGGCACATTAAAGCATTAATAATAATGAAAATTTGGTCTGTAGGACTAGTACACTTAATATTGACTTTCCATTCTTGGATGAGTTGTTGCTGTGATCATTGATTCATTTATTGTGTATCGTGCTCTTTCCAGTGTTGCATATGGGTCTAAACTTAGGATACTAAAATGAATTGCTAGCTGGGCATGGTGGCATGCATCTGTGGTCCCAGCTACTTGGGAGGCTGAGGCAGGAGGATCAATTGAGCCCAGAAGGCAGAGGTTGCAGTAAGCTGAGATAGTGCCACTGTATTCCAGCTTGGGCAACAGAGTGAGATCCTGTCTTAAAAAAATAAAATAAATAAAATAAAAGGAACTGGACTCCATTTGGGTGTTGAAGAAAACCAAAACAATTCCAGGGGACTAAGTTCTCTGATGGAAATGCCCTACTAAGAGGTTTGTGGGAGCAGTAGGGGAAACCCATTTCTGAGGAGGTGAAGGAAGTCTTCTGAAAAGTGCTAGTATTTCAGAAGGAATGGATGGGGAAGAAGAAAGATCCAATCCAGTGGTTGGAAACAAATGAAGGGTAGGGAGGTGAGAGCACAATGCTACATTTAGGTAATAGCAGATAATAAAAGCTAAAAGCAGCTGACACTTACTGAGTGCTTACTAGATACCAAATTAAGTTCTAAATGTGTTTTTTTGTTGATTCAGTTAATGCCTTAGCCTGAGTTAGTTACTATCATCCTTTTATATGGATGAAGGCTTCTGAGTTACCAAGAGGTGATGTTAGTGGCTCAAGATCTGATAATTAGGGCCTAACATGGTGGCTCACACCTGTAATCCCAGCACTTGCTAGGCAGAGACGGGTGGATCATAGGAGGTTAGGAGTTTGAGACCAGCCTGGCCAATGTGGTGAAACCCCGTCTGTGCTAAAAATAAAAAACAGTTAGCTGGGCATGGTAGCACATGCTTGTAATCCTAGCTACTCTGGAGACTGAGGCAGGGGAATTTGATTGAACCCAGGAGGCAGAGGTTGCAGTGAGCCAACATTGCACCATTGTACTCCAGCCTGGGCCACAGAGCAAGACTCTGTCACACACACACACACACACACACACACACACACACACACACACACAGAGATCTGATAATTAGGAAATTATGGAGCTAGAGTTCAAATCCTGCCAGTCTGGCTCCAGGAGCTGTGGTCTTACCCTGTCCACCATGTCTTCCTGGTAGTTTAACATGGTGGAGAGTAAAGTTTATGGGAGAGGTATGGAGATGACTTAGGAGGGGAAGCTAGATGCTTCAGTGTAAACCAGACTTTTATTTGAGAACTGCTTTACCTAGTGCTTATTGTATGCCAGATACTTTTCCAAGTGCCTTACAAATAATGACTCAATTAATTTTCGTAATATCAAGAAGTAGGTGCTTTCTGTTCCTGACCTCAACTTACAGGTGAGAAAACTGAGTTAGGGGAGGTTAAGTAATTTCTCATACTTTTACAGCAAGTAAGCGCTACAGCCTTGACTGGAACCTTGCCAATGTCTTCAGAGTCTCTGCTCTTAAGCCCTGCGCTGCTTTCCCAGGCCTTAAAAAGAGTTCCATTTGCGAAGGTATATGTGTGAGAGTTCACATGCCATCGGTTATGGATGTGTATATTTCCTGGTCATCCCAGTACAGTAGTTCTTATCTTAGAACATCTTTGTCACTCTGTATTTGTCTCATTTCAGTGTTTATTTATTAAGGGTATTTCTCATTTCTCCAACCAGATCTCAGATTCCTGCAGTACAGGAATTGTCATATATCTTTTATTTAATTGCTTTATTGAGGTATAATTCAGATGCCATAAAATTTACCCATTTAAAGCATGTGATTTATTGCTTTTCAAGATATGTACAGAGTTGTATAACTGTTGCCACTGTCTTATACCTTTGTAGAAACTTTAATCCAGTTTCCATTACTTAGGACTTGGACTATTATATATATATATATATTTGAGACAGTGTCTCTCTCTCTGTCACCCAGATGAGAATGCAGTGGTGTGATTATTGCCCACTGTAGCCTCAACCTCCTGGACTCAAGAGATCTTCTCACCTCAGCCTCCTGAGTAGCTGGGACCTCAGGCACACACTCCCACACCCAACTAATTAATTTTTTTTTTTTTGTAGAGACAGGGCTCTCATTATGTTGCCCAGGCTTTGGGCTATATATTTAGCCTCCATGTTTTCCACATTTTTCATCTATCATGAAACCCTCTTTCAAAGGTTTTTTTTTTTCAACATTCCATTTATGTCAAAATCGATTTCATTGCAGCCAAAATGGTAGAATTAGCTGTACACACACACACATACACACACACACACACACACACACTTTAAGTTATAGGGAATAAAGTTTATTTTGGCGAATAGTGTTAAACAAAATTAAAGTTGCATACATTAGTAACATAACATCCTTAATTTGGTATAAGAGTGACACATTTTCTTGCTTTTCTGTGTTCTGTTAAATCACCATACCTAATCATTATCACTTATCCTGATTTGTCATTCAGGATAAAATATATTGACATTATTAAAGATGTTCTTCAAATGGCAGATTTTTTTCTCCCCTGTGGTAAAAGCTCTACTAGGTATTTGGTGATATAATAAAGCAAATCAGTTTTTGTGCTAGGAATGGAGGAAAGAAGGTTTGAGTTGTGTTTATGCTACCATGATGATGATTAAAACAACAAGTTTCTGTGGTTGCACTGTTTGGGTTTTAGGGGTTCTTAACTTGTTGGAGCTGGCTGGCCTTGGAATTTTTGTTAATGCAGTGATCTTTACTCTTTCCCTTCTCAGTCCTGTCACCCTTTACCAGGAGATTCCTGGAAATGGAGTCCTAGAAACATTTGTAATTGGTCCAAATTCCCTGGAATGCCTTTGCTTTTAGCACTGCTCTAGGCCAGTGGTTCCCTGCACATTGAAGTCTTTTGGACTGGTATAAAAAATGCTGTTGCCTGGGTTTCACTCCAGAGATCATGACTGAATTGGACGTGAGTGTGGCCTGAGCCTCAGGAATTTTAAAAGCTTGACAACCACTGTCATTTTAGTGCACGTCCTTCATGAGACCTTCTGCTGGCTCCTTCTTGGAATAAGAAAGGAATGCAGTGAGATTAAGTTAGAGTCCCTGGTGTATCAGTTCAAAGGAAGGGTATGTACAGGTTTCTCCAAATTCTCTTCTTTCTTGACAGTTTTGTTTCAGTCCTGCCTGTTGTCTCCTGGGTGCTTATACAATTTATACAGTTTTGTGATAATTTTAGAATATAGGTTTTATTCCCAAAATTGATTGAAAACTCCATTTGTCTCCCCTGAGCCTCAGTGTTTTTTTTTTTTGTGTGTGATCAGAGAAGGTGCTGGAGGAGGGAAGTATTACAAAGAGTAAACCTGGTGTCAGAGCCCTCTCCTGGGCTAACCTCATCCAAGGCCATGTGGTGCCAGTGTTTAGGTCACTTAGGTCAGCTTAGGTTACACAGCTTTAGAGCAAGTAGAGACTTGGAAAGGTATGGGGAGAGTTGAAAGGTGATGTGTAGTGTAAAAAAGTCAGGGAGCAGGTCTTTTTTTGGATACTGAGTTCTTTTAGAAGATTGTCAGAGGAGCTCTGACTCCTCGGTGCTTTGGCCTCATAGACCTTTAGTCCAATGATCAGTCTCTGTTTTTGATGAATTCTTAGAGGAAACCATTCCTCCCTTTGTTGTCCACTATGTATGAGGATTATCTGCTATGGCATTCCTGTTGAGCGCTTTCAATTCTCTGCCATTTGCTGCCTTGTAAGCAGCAACAGGTTTCCTCATAAGACTCTACGGGTTTGCCTTAGGGTGGATCTTGGAACAGAGGAATGTGTGACGCTGAGACATGTGTTGGTTCTGCTTTGGGGTAAGGAGGGGGATATGCCTTTGTGTAGTAATACAATTCCTTTAGTAAAGTATTTAACAACAACTGAGCAAACTCTGTTTTCATGGGTGGTTTAACCAGACAGACCTCTAATTGGGTGAAAATAAACTAAATGAAATGCCCTTCTCCTAAAAGTCATCAGTAATCTCAATTCTAAACCTGTTGGCTTGTCCTTATTTCTGGGCTCGTGTGACCCTATGTCCCACCCTTCCTTTCTCATCATTTGCTTTGATGATGTCTCCTTTCTTCATTGGCTTCTGGCCTCATATTACCCCTTCATTCTCCTTTGCAGGCGGTGGCACCTGCTGCTGCTGCTGCTGCTGCTTCTGCTGCTTCTTTCTTCTTTTTTCCTCCTCCTGCTCCTCCTTCTTTCTTCTTCTTTTAACTGGCAAAAATATGTTTTTATTTTAGGGTTTAGCAGCATGACATATGCGTATAGAATGATAGTACACTTTACCCTAGTCTTCAAAACAGAATGTACTAATTTACCAATTAGGAATTTTGGCCAAAAAGGCAGTATTTTTCTCTTCCCTGTTGAGGTCAGGTATATTTAGGTCCAGCACAAATTCTGCACCTTTTGAGAAGCATTACTTTAGCAAAAATCCAGAAATCTTTCACTTTTTCTGAATCTAGCCAAGGATCTTACTTTCTTTTTTTTTGAATTTACACTTAAAAAAATAATTTCAAATTTTATTTTAGATTCAGAAGGTACATGTGCAGATTTGTTGCCTGGGTATATTGCATGATGCTGAGGCTTGTGTTCCAACTGACCCCATCACCCAGGTACTGAACATAGTACCTAATAGTTTTTCAACCTTTGTCCCCCTTCCTCCGTCTCCCCAAGTAGTCCCCAGTGTCTGTTGTTGCCATCTTTGTGTCCTTGAAACCCATTGTTTAGTTCCCACTTATAAATGAGAACATGTGGTATTTGGTTTTCTGTTCCTGAATTAATTCACTTAGGATCATGGCCCCCAGTTGCATCCATGTTGTTGCAAAGGACATGATTTTGTTCTTTTTAATGTCTGCAAGGTATTCCTTGGTAGATATATACCACGTTTTCTTTATGCAATTCACCATTGATGGGCACATAGATTGGTTCCCTGTCTTTTCTGTTGTGAATAGTACTGCGCTTTGTGGGCTTCTCTTCATTCTGCCTGGACACCTGGAAGGTTGGTGTCCCCCAAGGCTGTGCCTGAGATCCTCTCTTCCTTCCAGCTCCTGCTGCACTCCTGCCCCCTTAATGGGGATTGGCTTCATGTTGTAGCTCAGCCTGGGTGACTCTCTCAAGCTCTAGCCCTGCATTTTTAGCTGTTTTAGTTTTAGCTGGAAAACCCACTTGTCTATCTCAAAGATATTTCAAACTCTGCTGACCTAGAATGCACTAGTTCCTAGAACTGTATTCATCTTTTTGGTCATTCCTGACTTCAGCCTGCAGCTTCACTTTCCTAATAGTTAAAGTTTCCTAGGAGAGACATCATCAGCAGGAATTGGATGTGGGAAAAGAGGTGGATCAGTGAAACCCTTCTACATCCCCAGAGCATGTATGTCCTATCTTCTCCATTCAAATTCAGGTCCTCATTGTTTTGTAGTTGTACCATTGCTGTGATCTCGTCCCTGCATCTCCCTCTCCATCTGTCCAGACTGCCAAAGGACTTTTCTAAGATTGGCTCTTGTTGCCATGATAATAGCAGTACTGTGTTCATGGGTACAATATTAGCAGCTTTAAAAAATGCATTCAAGTGTGTAAGTGACAACGCCTATTTGTCAGCACCTACGCTGTGCTGGGCTTCCAAAAACAAGTAGGCTACTAGATTTCTTTTCAAGAAGCTCAAAGTCTTCAGGGATTAATATAACCAGATAATATAAAGACTCAAGCTTCACTATTTGATCTTTATAATCATCTACAAGGTAGCAGGAAAGGTGTTGATAACCTAATTTGTCAGGTAAAGAAACCTAAGGCTCGAAAAGATTATTCAAATAATAATAATAACATTAGCTTACATTTATATAACACTTATAAAAGCCAGACACTGTTCCAGGCACTTTATATCTACTAATGTAATATTCATAACAATCCTATGACATGTAAGTGCTCTTACCTTCATAATATAGATGGGAAACTCACCTATACAGAGTAGTTAAGCTCCATTATTTTTTGAGACAGAGTCTCACTTTGTTACGAAGCTGGAGTGCAATGGCACGATCTTGGCTCACTACAACCTCTGCCTCTCAGGTTCAGCCTCCTGAGTAGCTGGGATTACAGGGGTGTGCCACCACACCCAGCTAATTTTTGAGTTTTTTTTTAGTAGAGATGAGGTTTCACCATGTTGGTCAGGCTGGTTTCGAACTCTGGATCTTGTGATCTGCCCGACTCAGCCTCCCAAAGTGCTGGGATTATAGGCATGAGCCACCATGTCTGGCCTAGTTAAGTTCTTTGAGGCACAGAAAGATTACATAACTTGCCCAAGGTCACACTGCTTGTAAATAGGAGAGCTACGCAGGTATCCTGTCTCCAGAGCCCAAGCACATAACCACTCTGCTACATTGCCCTCTTTAATTTACCTTCCTACGTAGTGTGGCTTCTGTTGCCTGCAGAATAAAATGTAAACTCTTTAGGCAGCAAAAATCTCCTTGGTCTTGGCTGCATTTTCAATACTTTTAATACCTTTCCAGTATTACCTCATACTCATTCGATTTTCATATCCTTCATAGCAGTTTGTGAATGGGACATATCAACCTCTGTTCATATTTCTTGCCATAAAGCTATGGCAACAGGGTAGCAGGATAAAAGAGAGCCTATTTATTTGTTTAACATAGAGCTCAGTCAGAGACAGAAATGGTTTTTTTCTTTTTCTTTTTTTTTTTTTTTAGCCTTTATCAGAAAGAAATACTTCTTTCATTTCTCCATATTGGTGGGCAGATATATATATATGTATGTATATATATATCTATTTATTTATTTTTGCCTGAGTTCTTCTCTTCAGTTTTCAGAAGGGGCTGTGGTTCTGTTTTCCCATTTCTTGAAGCCCCTGTAGGAATGCTAAAACCCATGTCCTAAGATTACAGTTTTTATAGTTGATTTGTTCTAATCAATATTCAGATATGGTCCATAGATGGCTGGTTGATAAGTCTTTTAAATCCTGTTAATCTATAGGTTTTCCTGCCCCCTTTTTGTTCGTTTCCTTGCAGTTTATTTGATGAGGGAATTGGATCATCTTTCCTGTAATTTCCCACAATTTGAACTTTGCTGATTACATCTTTGTGGTGTTCCTTGTCCTCAGTATTTCCTGCAAGTGATAATTTGATCTAAACACTTGATCAAATCAGAGTCTTTTTAGGTTTTATATAGAATACTTCCTAGATGGTGCTGAGTGCTTTCCATCAGATTGCTGGGTACTTGGTACTAAGTACTCACATGAGGAGGCATCTTATTCTTAGTTGTTTCCTGTGATGTTACATTTTGGTCAGTGGGTTCAGATGTTGTCATCTTAAGTCTTCCAGCTTTTTCCATAATGATTTTAATTAGCTAAGTTCAAATATTGACATTTGCCCTTCCTGGTGTTAAAAGTGATTTTCATTCTTTAAATACATGTGTGTGTATGTATATTAGTTATGTATGTGTATATTATATATAGAGTATATATCATAATTGTTATAAAAAATAATGGCAGTTAAAATTCAGTTGAATATTAATTAATGGGTACAGAGTTTGTGTTTGGGATGATGAAATGGGTAGTGGTGATAGTTATAGAACATTGTGAATGTACTTAGTGCCACTGAATTGTATACTTAAAAATGGTTAAAATGATAAACTTTATGGCATGTATATTTTGCCACAATGAAGACAAATCAATCAGAAGTAGATTGTTAACACATTGAATTAAAAAAATCCATCACAACGTAATGAGTGATAATTATTGCTCCCTAAAAGGAGCCAAAGTGGGATGGAGAGTAGACTGGTAAAGCCTTCTTTACCGAAGAATGCTAGCTAATCAAGGTAGAAGCTATGCTAGAATTAGAAAAAGGAAAAAAAAAATGACTTTGCCATCTACAAGTAATAATTGATTCAGGCATAGATTGTCATTGGATGCTGAAGCCTTTCAGTATAAGACTGTTGGAATTCCCATTGCCTCAATGCATCTCCTAGTATGTTACTTGCTCTTTACAAAGGGAAAAAAGTACCTTTACAATGGAGAGATCTACTTCAACCAAATGATCATCAGGAAATAGGATAAACTAGCATTACATACCGGCTGATATTATGCAATGGGAAGTATACCACATGAACCTAAAAGAGTTCTTGCCAAAAATATTTAATCTGAATCTAATCATGAGGAAACAATCAGACAAATCCAGAAAATCGGACATGTTGCAAGACCTCTGGCCTGACTCCAAAGATGTCAATGTTATGAATGAAGAAGGCTGGAGTAAAGGAGACTCCCGAAAAGACCTGAGGACAAAATACAGTGCTTGAGCCTGGGTTACAAACAAGTAAAGAAAAGAATTGGAGCAGCTGTAATATGGGAACTGCATATTAAATGATATTGTATTAGTTTGCTAGGGCTGCCATAACAAAGTACCACAGACTGGCGGCTTAAACAGCAGAAATTTATGTTTTCACAGTTCTGGAAGTTAAAAGTCTGAGATCGAGACCCCAGCAAGGTTGGTTTCTCCTGAGGCCTTCTCTCCTTGGCTTGTAGATGGTTGTCTTCATGTAGTTCCCTCTGTGTCTGTATCCTAATTTCCTCTTCATATAAGGACATCAGTCTTATTGGATTAGGGTCCCCTTCATCATCTCATTTTAACTTAACACCCTCTTCAAAGACCCTGTCTTCATATATGGCCAGTCATCTTCTGAGGGGCTAGGGTTGGGACTTCAACATATGAATTAGATGTAGCAGACACAGTTCAGCCCATAACAGTTATTGAATCATTTAAAAATGTCTTGGTTGAGATAATGATGTCAAGGTTCTGAAGGGGAATGATCTTTGCTGCTGATTTATTTTATGTTTCCTCCAAGATTTTAAACTCTTGAGGACAAGGATATTCTATGGACACAGATATGCCTCAGAGTAACTATTGCGTAGCATTCAGACACTGCTGGTTGAATTGTCCATTTACTTGGCATGCCAACACATGGCAAAGTAAAGGGGAAAGGAGATTTTCTGCTGCATGTGTATGGTTTGGTGTAAACCTTTTTCTAATAACCCATTTGTTCAGTCTCCCCATCCCCCAACAAAATACGTGATGAGAATTTGGAAATACTTGAGGAGTTGTGCATGGGTAATCTCCAGGTGAGCACGTGATGGAGAATCTTAGCATCAGAACAGACCTCGGCAGGGATTGTGCTGTCCCCAGGTAGATAAATCTCTATGACTACAGAAAGGCTGCTTCGAAAGGAGGTGCCTAGAGAAACACTTTCCCGTTTGATTAGAAAAGCCCAGGTGTATTAGAGGGCAAAATACCCAGCAGGTCCAAACAATGTGTTCCGTTGCTGATGTTTCAACTCAGCCAGTACCAGTAGTACCCTGGGTCATCAAGTGGCTTGAAAGACAAGACTGGTGATATCCTGTCTCTTCTTTGACTTTGCTGTGCCCACTGGCAAGGAATTTCATTTGCATCTGAGAATTCACACACTCATTTTTTTGCAGGTTGATGTTGATTCTAAGTTTGAGAATGCCACCATTGCCTTCCAGCTCAGTTCCAGAAGTGAAAGCTCAGCCCCAGATTCTCTTTTTATGGTGGTTCATGGAGATTTCGGTTACTCCATTTGTGGTGTCCAACAGCAACTTGAGAAGAGCCTGGTCTTGACCTTTGCCCAGTTTTCCATTGGTTTATTTGCCTTTTCTCATTGATTTGTTCTAAGAGCACTTTAAGAACATTGCCCCTTTGTCCTATCTACTGCAAATTTTTTGTTGTTGTTGTTCTTCTCAGTTGTTATTTAACTGATTTATGTTCCCTTTTTAAATTGTTACATCAAATATTTATCATTTTTTTCTTTATGGCTTCTGGATTATATGGCTTCTGAGTTTGTTGTATTTGAAATCAGCTTCCCTACTTAATATTACATAAGAAACCACCTGCACGTTCTTCTAGTACTTTTTATAATTCTCTCTCTCTCCTTTTAAATATTAACTCTGATTCAGCTGTAGTTCTTTTGGTATAAGATGAAAGGTAGGGAGCCAGTTTAACTTTTGTTGTTCAACCCCGGGAGTTCATGACCCTTCACTAGTGCCACATCATCAGCCAGAGAGACCTGCTGCTAATTCAGCCTGAATCTGCTGGTTCAGTCTTCAGAGGAAATCTAATTAGTTCAGAAAGCCAAGATCACCTCTCCGCAGGGCTCAGCTATCTGCTGCTGCCTCAGTCAGCTAGGCTGCTCTGAATATCAAGAGTAACTGGGAAGCATGGCGCTGCTAGATTATCTCAAGTTGTGCTATTTTCATTCAGTCCTTATTCTCTTAGCATATGAGAAAACAAGAGGTCATGCTGCTGGTTAACAGTGGAGTCAGATTTAACTGTTCCATTGCAAAGTTCATAAAACAGGAAACATTCTATGAGGAGAATCTGGTCGGATAATCCTGGAGAAAGAGGCATTTGACTTAGTCCTTGAAAGAACAGCAGCATTTTTAAACTTCTAAGTATGGATATTTCCCAAAAAGTGCAAAACTGGAATAGTATAATGAACCCTCATCTCCCTATCTAGCCAGTAGTAATTATCAATTTATGGCCAATGTTGTTTCATTTATACCATGCTTCTCTCCTCCTTCCATTCCTACATTTTTTTTTTAATAAAAAATATTTTTTTGAGACAAGATCTTGCTCTGTCATCCAGGCTGGAGTGCAGTGGTGCGATTATGGCTCACTGCAATCTCAACCTCCTGGGCTCAAGCAGTCCTCCCACCTCAGCCTCCTGAGTAGCTGGGACTACAGGCACATGCCACTGTGCCTGGCTGATTTATCCCCACATGCTTTTCAAAGCAAACTCAGCCATCATATCATTGTATCTGTAAATATTTTATGTATCTCTAAACAAGATTTCTTCAAAGCACTATCACAATATCATTATTACACCTCAAAAAATTATAGTAATTCTTCAATATCTTTAAATATGTATTCTCTGCACATTGTACACATTTCCCATATTGTCTTAAAATTTTTAAAATACTTGTTGAATTGTCATGTAAATAAGGTGCATGCATTACAATTGGTTGATGTGTCTTAATTTTTTTTTTTAATTACAAAGCTACTGTTAATACTTTAGGGTGAGCCCCACAAGAATAAAAAACACTGGGAAGAGCTAACCCCCTCGCCCCCAGGAGTGGCCCAGAGGGAGAGAGGCTACCTGAGGGGAAGGAAGCGCCAAAGGGACCCGCTGCAGACTCATGGCAAAGGGAAGCCATCGGTGCTGGGACCTCTGATCATTACAGGGGGAAGCTCAAGTGTGGTGGGACTGGCTCCAGGCACACAAATGAAGGGCCAGAGAGATTGGTGTGAAGCCACAAAGCTACTTGGGTTCTTTCCTCTTCTTGTTTGCCTTTTTCTGCTTCTGCTGCATGATCTCTGAGTCCTGCGGGGTAGAGTCCTGCGAGAAGTACCAGAGAGCAAAAAGAACAAAATACAGGGGGGTGAAGGGCATAGGGGAGAAGATGGAAGTGGATGGGACTAAGCTCAACGTTTGGCTGCTGTACTCCCACTCTAGGAGAACGAGAGAAGAGAGCCGAGGCTCAAAGGCGATCGGTCCCCATCCGGCTGTTGCCCAAGAGGTCAGAAGTCTCGCCACACAGGC
Source organism: Cacajao melanocephalus (assembly GCA_963573385.1). Lineage (NCBI taxonomy): Eukaryota > Metazoa > Chordata > Mammalia > Primates > Pitheciidae > Cacajao > Cacajao melanocephalus. Next base: position 6,444 of record CAUYLG010003436.1, on the reverse strand, counting down.
CCAAGGCTTTCTATTCTGTGTTGAGTACTACACCCAGCAACACCAATGAGAAGGTTGGGAGAAGGAAGGAGAACCAGGAACAGCAAGGAGGGCCAGAAGCACTGGGCTGCCTTAACCACAACTGTATCTGAAATGGGAAGCTCCCTGCCCTGGCCCTGAAGGTCAGACCCAGGGATGCTCAGAAATCAGACTCTGTGTCTTCATTTTCTTTTGATCTCTAGATTCTTTTGCCCGCTCAATCCTGTGCTCTCTTTTCCTCTGAAAGACAGTGTCACATAATGATGATTGATTGTTACATAATGATTTCAGCCATTATGCTCTCTTTTCCTCTGAAAGACAGTGTCACAGAAGGGCTGAAATCATTATGTGACAAGGATTTGCAATTAAATTAGGGCTCTGCTACTTGCTAACTGCGACTTGGGCAAGTTACTCAACCTTTCTGTGCCTCAGTTTCCTCATCTGTAAAATGGGCATAACTATGTCTGCTCCTCGGGGCTGTTGAGAGTGTCAATGAATTAATGTTTGTAAGGCATTAGAATCATGTCAAAAGTCTTGGGCTGTGTGAGAGGAGCCAGGAGGGCTCACTCAAGTGCGATGTTGTGTTGTTTTTGAGATGAGGCCCCAGCTGTGCAGAGAGCTCCTTTCCTTTTCCTTTCTGCTTTTTCTGGTTCTTGACTATACTTCAGTTAGATGAGGTTGATACATAGCAGAATTTTGAACAGGTAAGGCATTATTTAGTGGAAACAACTTCTTTATTGTCCTTTCATTGTTGGCTTTCTCTTCCTCTGTATTTATTAAGTTAGCTCTTCTCTCTCAGAAGCGTTTAAATGTTTATGGCATTGTCTGTGCTTCAGCAAGTTGTGATCTCCGAAGTAGAGCCTTTCAGCACTTTATAAATATGTCATATGCTTTTTATATTCCTTTGTTTCCCATTAGGAACATACATCCCAGTCTTCAGAACGGCACAATCAGTTTTTATTCATTTAAGGAGTAGTAGTAATTTGACACTTGCTAATATGTAACAAATTATATTGGGCGTGGAAATTACAGTTGCAGCTGGTTCCTAATTATACTGTAACCTTGATGCTTAAAAAAATTGAGCCTGAGTTCAGCATAAAATACTGGAGAATAATATGCTGCACTAGGCAGGTCTGCCTTCTACTGAACCATGGGCATCTCTGAATCATAATGCCAAATTAAAAAGACTTTATTTTAAATTGGTTTCAGTTACAATGTTGTCCAGTGGCTTGATTACTGAAGGTAGCTTTAAAGTCCCCCTTTTTGCTTAATAAACTCTGAGAATATCCTCCAGGTATTATAATTAGTGTCTAAATAACCTGAGCTCAGGGGTCATTTCTGGCTGCATGATCTACTAGTATTCATTTAAGACTCTTTTGTGCCTTAGCTTCCTTATTTGAAAAATGGGGACATTACTCTTCCCCTTAAAAAGTTTTAATGATACAGTATTTAAATGAAATAAGATATAAAGCCGTTAACACAATGCCTGGCATAGAGTTAAGGACCCAATAAAAGTTAGCTGGTCATTGTTATTGCTATAATTAATAATAAATGATCCAGCTCCAAAGACCACCTCTGTGACCCTCAACTTTAGCAGAATTAGGGTATTAATTCTGCTGCCACTCTACCTTATGATAGCATGTATCATCATACATTTTATACCAACCATTTGTCGATAAGTCAGCTTTCCCTGCTTGGGGCAGGGTCTCTGGTTTATTGGGTGTTTTCTCCTTTGTCCTGGTGCTGGGCCTGGTACACTGTAGCCTTCCCATAGGTGATTGTGTTGAATGGATGAGCAAGTAGAGCATCACCGTCTAAGGAGTGGTTGTTAACTGGGGGTGGGGTAGTTTGGCCTCCAAGGGGATTTTTTTTTTTTTTTTTTTAGCAATGTCTGGAGATAGTTTCTTGGTTGTCACAGCTTGTGGGGGAAGGGGTTGCTACTCACATCTAGTGGGTAGAGGTCAGCCTAATAACAATAATAGTAAAATCCAGAACTAGTATGTTTCAGGTGCTTTTGGCATAAAGAACCCAGCTAAAACACCACCATTCGTTTTTAACTGTTACACTCTGCCTCTTAATATCAGAATTTTAATGATGATGGCTTTATAGTTTATGTTTTTCTACAGCAGAGCAGAGTTAAATCTAGTGTACATCACAACCTACTGAATCTTTCTGATAAACATCTCTAGTACCTCTGAAATGACTTGCTGGTGTAATTACCCAGTGGGTTAACATTTGTGGTGTCTGATACTTTATAAGTCAACTGTTGAGTGAAATGAAGTTTTGCCAGCTGATTATGTAGAAATGTTGTGGTTTGAAGAATGCTTAACATGGCATCATGTCTCTATACTAATTTATATTTCAGTAACTTTTTTCATAATGACTGCTCTTCATTTATTAGGACTTAGGGAAACTGTAGGATGAAGGATGAGTGACTCAGTGGTTTCAGTAAAAAATTATTTTCTTAAATTTGAGGTACCTTTTTCTTCTTCCCAAGTTAATGGTAACTGTGTGGTTTTAGGGAATTCCAAACTTTCTCTTGCAATTACTGATTGTATCAGTCAGGGCTCACTTACAGAGAACAGAATCTACTCTAGCTGGTTTAAGCAGAGAGAGATTTATTACAGGGTATTAAATGGCTTAGACAATTTGTTGGGAAGGTAAAAAAATAGACTTGAGGTTGAGCTCTCAAGAATGACATCTAGAGTCTCAAGCAGAGCAGGCCACCAAGACAACAGTGACCTCCTGTGCAGTCAGAATGCTCCCTGCCAAGTGGAGAGTGTTTCAGGACCATGTGGCCACTGACGTGGGAGGGCAGGAGGTTGCCACAGGAAAACTAGACACTTCCAGCAAGGGTGCTTGCTTGGCAGAAACAGCAGGAGGTGTCCCCCAACTCCCAAACCTTTGCCAGATCTCACTCAATTTCATCTAGTTGACAGCACGTAGGCCGCATAGCAGCAAGAGAGTCTGGGAATTGTAGTTTTAGCCTTCTACTGTCTTTAGCGTAGGAAGATAAAGAAGGAGTATGGGCCCCAGCTTCTAAGTGGTTAGGTTACACCCAAGAATACTTTTCTTTGGGATTCAGGGCCACCTACTGCACTATTTCCTCAGGTTCAAAAGACTATGCAGGACTGTCTCCTTCGGTCTCCCTTTCCTGCTTGTCACTGCACACTTATTTACACCCACCCACCCCCACACACACCCAGAAGCTTGCTTTTGATGAGCTACCTCTTTGAGTTTGTATTTCTTATCTAAGGCAAATAATTACTTTAGGATGGTAGAATTTTCAGTGTAAGTCTGTGCTTGCCTTGGCTTTCAGATGATTCAGGTTTGGGAGGATGACTGCGGGAAGTATTGGTGAGGAAGGGCTGTGCTGTACAGTTGGTGACGTAGCAGCTCAGGTTGGGCCTTAGGTTGTAACGGAGTTGTTCTCAGCCCACCCGCACGTTGTAATTTCTTGAGGGAGCTTTAAAGACACCCATTCTAGAGATTTTCATTTGATTGACATTTGGGATGGTTTGGATTCTATAAAATCTAAAAGTCCTTCAGGGAACTTGAATATGCAGCTAGGGCTGAGAACCAAAGTCTTATAATCAGTACATTAAAATTGGACATTATCTAAAACTGTGGTTCTTAAACTGTAACTCTATCAGGGTCACCTGGAGAGTTTGTTAAACCCTAGGGGATTTCTGGGCCTTACCCAGTTTCTGATTCTGTGAGTCTGGGATGGGTATGAGAAATTCATAGTAATCTGTAAAGGACCCTTTTCTTCTTAGTGATTTACTCTCTCTGTTTGAAAAAAAACTGCTTGATTAAAAATTTTGTTTTAATGTTGGAATCTGTTCTTACAAATGCAATTTCAGAAGAATAATAATAAAGAAAATCAGGCAGTTATAAGAATAGTAGCTATAAATATTTACATGCTATAAATATATGAGAAAAAATGTAACAGTGAAAATAACCCTTCTGGAAACAATCTAAAGTTTGATGACTCTTCTAAACCCCAAGAATGAACTAAGTCTAATAATTCCAGGCGTCTAAAGTCCAAGAATGAACTAAGTCTAATAATTCCAGGCTTATGTGATACAAAGTATGCATGCTGAACAGCTGTTCTGAATTGACTTTAGAAGGGTGGCTACATTTTTGTGGCTTCCTTTTTCCAGCTCATAGAACCTCCTGGGTATTGGTTTTGCCACCAGGTAGAATTCATTGAAATATGCTTTGAGAAAACTGGTACATCTCATTCTAACTTTGCATTGTCTTTGATGAAGTTGTATTTAAGTGTTCTTCGTTGATAGCAAATGACACTCAAACAAGAAGATAGGAATGGGAGGTGGCAGTAGAAATGAAAATTCCAAACAGCCACAGAGCACTTGAGTGGTGAATAATAGATGGAATTACTGTAGAGATGAGGCCCAGGACGCTGGTAGTAATTTTTCTGAATCCATCCTCTGTTGAATCGTGCTTATCTATGCTTAAATAGAATGTACCAGGACCTGATACAAATTTCAGCGGGCCTCAGGGAAATCCTGTGGTGATCATTAACCATTTGCTGTACCTGGAACTCCAGTTGGGGGTAGGATGGCTGCGACAATGATGAGTTAGGATGGCCACAATGTTTATTTAGTGGTTGTTGAGTGTGTTTGAAGACCCATGAGTTTCTTTACCGTCTCTTTTGCTCATTTCTCCCCCTAAATGATAAGCCAGTTTACCTATCATTTATATTTTTTAAGGAGTAAACATGGTAGAGCATAAACATCTTCGGATAAATAATACAAATAGTAATAGACACCATTTATTAAGCACTTTAACAGTATGGCCTCTTTGGTGCTAAGCACTTTATGTAATCATCTCATATTACTCTTCTAGCTGTCTGGGATTTTCCATTTTTTAAAAGAGGAAAGTGAGGCTGAGAGGTCAGGGCTTCTAGGTCACATAGCCAGTGAGTTTATGAGGTCAGTCTTGCTCCCTGTTTGAGGATGATCTGACAATAAGGCCATGTTCTTTTTTTTTTTTTTTTAATGGCAATGGGGTCTTACTATGTTGTCCAGGCTGGTCTCAAACTCCTGGGCTCAAGTGATCCTCCCACCTTGGCCTCCCAAAGTGCTGAGATTATAGGCATGAGCCACCGTTCCTGTGAGATCATGTCCTTAATCACAGCATTGAATAGACACTACACACTGTTAGGAGAAATTAGGAGAGTTTTTGATTTTTAGGCATGTAGTATATAGCATTATGTACCACATAAAGATGTTTTCATCAATGAAGGACTGCATATACAATGGTGGTCCCATAAATCATAATAGAGCTGCCCTGTATAGGTGTTCCACTTTTTATCTTTTAAAACCATATTTTTACCATACCTTTTCTATGTTTAGATACACATTATTTTACAGTTGCCTATAGTATTCAGTACGGGAACATGCTCTATAGGCTTGTAGCCTAGGAGCAATAGACTATCCCATTTGCCTAGGTAGGTGTAGGCTATACCATCTAGTTTTGTATAAGTACATTGTAGGATGTTCACATGATGAAATCACCTAACAACACGTTTGTTGGAATGTGTCCCTGTTGTTAAGCAATGTGGGACTGTATTATATTGCCAGTTAATGCAAGTTATCATCACTTTGAAGCTGCCTGTAATATGGGTCAGTAGGAAGGGTACTACAGTAAGAAATGGAATATTTGGGATCTGATCTCAGCTCAGAAAACATTTAGAAATGTCAGTACAGATTGGCACTTAATCTGACTTTTCAGGGGAAATAATTGATGCTTTCTGAGCTTTGGTTTTCTCTTCTGTAAAATTAGGGGAGTAATATTCATCCTATCTGACTCTGATTTGCAGTGAGAATCCAATGAGATAATAGCCATGTGTTAGGTGACATGCCTTATAAGTGTTGGGTCATTCTCTGACTTTGTTTTAATTTGTGTTCTCTGCCCTAGACCTTGAGAGGGTTACAAAGGGGACACTTTTTTTTTTTTTTTTTTTTTTTTTGGCCTTTGAGATGTAGTTCTGATGTAGAGCACTGAATATACATTTCAGGATCCTTAAGCAGAAATGAGCTATGTGAATTTAGAGTAGGGGAAGTTTACTCTGAAATAGCATTGCCCAGGGAAGATCTTACAAAGTTCACGGCATAAAGAATTAATTAGATTTTAAAGGACGCGGTATTCAGATACAGCAAAAATACTTCATTTTGCGGAAAGTTTATTTTGCTTTTAAGAGGAAAACAGTTAAGGACTTAGGGTACCATATGCTTTTGAAAAAAGTGTTACTTATGCATTTTCATGAGATATGGGACTCTTTCCATCATGAAGGGAATTTTTTTGCTCTTAAAATTTTTCCTGTCTCCATTGTTAAACACAATTATTGGCATAATAGAGGTTTTTTAATACCCATTTTTAGACTGCATTCTAGCCTGGGCA
>CAUYLG010003433.1:0-43036 GCA_963573385.1 Cacajao melanocephalus | reverse complement strand
TCCTGCCCCTCCATTATTGGAAACAGAGGAATCTTGGCAAGCTTCTCCTAGGCTTTCATCTATATTCTTCTTCCCTTCCCAAATTTTAGGCCAGTAAAATTGTATATTTATATACCAAATAAAAAAATAAATTAGCTCTGTGTGGTGGCATGTGCTTGTAGTCCCAGCTACTTGGGAGCCTGAGGCAGGGGAATCGCTTGAACCCGGGAAGTGGAGGTTACAGTGAGCCAAGGGCCAGAGCACTTCAGTCTTGGTTACAGAGCAATACTCTGTCTCAAAAAAAAAAAAAAAAAAAAAGGTGACACCACTCTTTTGTAACTCAGTCAAGACAGCTGCAGGTGGGCAAAAAAAAAAAAAAAAAAGAAGAAGGCGGCATTTACTCCAATCAGAGACTGAAGCACCTGTCAGAAGTCTTGAGTCTGCTTTGCAACTTGATGTAAATACTGCCAACTCCCACCCCGCTACCCCGTTCCTGCATGGTGAAAATTAGAAGGAAAAAAAGAATATTTAATAGAGTTGAGAGTTGCTGGGAATGATAATCTCCATGTCAGGTCCTAAATACTCAATTTCTTTAAAATTACGAATAAAATGACAAGTCACATATATTTGTTTCACTCCTACAGTCGTGTGATATTCTAAAAAATGGGAACCTTAATTCCCAGCTCTATCTGCCAGCTCATGGTAAGAATGCCACCAGGCTGACATGAACCCAGCAACGTGGTTCCCAGGAGCAGGCTGGGAGACAAAGACTCTGAGACCTTGACCTGTTTCTGCCTTGGACACCAACATGATCTGGAAGAGGTCAGTTTCTCCACCTGCTTTGCCCAAGAAGTTGTTCCTTGCCATTCCTAGCCTCACCCAGTCCAGGAAAGCTGCTATGCCACCAAGCCAAGTCTAAATTAGAGGGATTGCCTGGACGGGGTGTTCCTATCAGTCTTGCTGCTGCAAAGTGGAAAGTCAGTTTCCTTGGCTAAGTCCCAAGGTCCTATGTACTTAAAAAGTCAGAGTCCATCAACCCCTGTTTGGCATAGTCCATCCAGACTGTTTCTATTGGGTCAAGGCCCTGCATGTATGGTGTGGGGAATTCCTGCCTTCTTCATGACAGTCACTCCCCAGGGGTTATATCCATGCACTATTATACCAACTATATCTGGACTCCAGCTCTGAATGAACCAAACATTTACCACAACCTCTGACCAGACCCTGTTAGACTCAGCCTAGCACTGCACAGCCAGATACCCAGGAAGGAGCTAGCCATGTGCAAACCAAAGCTGAGCATCCTTCTCACAGCTATCCAACCTAGAGCCAGAGGCCCCACAAGCCAAATCTGTCCACCTGAGATTCAGCAGAAAGGGCTACAAAAGGTACACAGCTTTAATAAAAGAGACTAAAGGTTCTTTTAGGACATCAGTGTCCAGCCTTGGCCAAGATCAGAGAAGCCCTGGTGAGAGTAATGTACATCCCTCTCTGTATCTGTGAGTTGTGGAAGCTTTGCTCTCATCCTAGAAAGGGGGCTAAAATTTACTGAGTAGCTTTATGTCAGCCATAACGCTAAGCACTGACATACATTATCTCATTTAATCCCCACAGAAACTCTGTAAGACAACTACCATTATTGTTGTTTTACAGATAAGATAATGAAGATTTTACAGGGCACAGGAAAACGTTCTGAGCTCACTATTTGGTAAGTGGTTGGAACTTGGATTTGAACCAAATCCATATGATCCCGAAATCCAGGGTTTCTCTAAACTCCTATAAAGCCCAGACTGCTGCTTGGAGTTTGTGCTAATATGCGTAGCTGCCTATCCACCCTTACCCCAGTGCGGTCAGCCTCCTGCATTACAGTGCAGCTCAGCTTAGGCACAGGCCTCAAGCTCTCCCCACCACGGGAAAAAATTACAGCCAGAAGAACATCAGCTGCTTCTTGCTGCCCCATCCTTGGAATGCTAGGCACAAAGCAAAGCTGGTTTTAAGGCTACCGTTTGCTATCTCACATGGAAACTTACAGAACTAGAAAATATATTCTGCCTAATGGTCAGCATAAACTGGCCTAGACCAGTCACCTGGATGATTTTCAGTCAAGATGATGATTATTTACATTTTGGAGGGATCCCACCCAGGACCGAGGTCCCTTGATGCCACCCCCCCCAAGCGCTCCCCAACCCACCTGCTCAGAGTCCCCCGAGGGGCCTTAGTGCCTCCGGCTCCGTGGGTGATGCTGGAATTCTTGTTGGCAGTCATGGTCATTTCGGCTCTCTGCAAACCCAGAGCCCTGTAAAGAAGACAACGCCCGTAAGCCAAGTTTCCACGGGCAGACAAAAGCAACCTGAATATCTTCCAGATGACCGCCAAAAGTGCCAAGAGGGTTTCTGTAGCAGGTGGTAGAAACCACTTTCCCACTTAACGTTTAACTCCATGTGTTACAGCTTCAGAGCCCCAAGAAACCCCTGGCCTGCAATAGGGAAGAGTGTGAGCTAACAACATCACTTCATAGAGAAAAAAAAAAAAGAAGCCCAAGAAACTCCATCCCCATCCATCTCTCCTCATTCCTTAAAGTTTCCTCAGCTTCTATCACTCCACACAGTCCATGCTTTTTGCCACATTTGCATACCTCCCGACATACTATTTACTCAATATTTTTTTAATACATTTGAAACTGACTTCCTTTTCTTAAAAAAAAAAGTAACCTCATCCAAAACAATAAACTATTCATTCAACAAATATTTATTGAGCACCCATGTCCAAGGCAAATGCAATCCAGCAAAGAGTCATACAAAGTCTCTAACTTCATGAGGCTTACATCCCAGTGGGGAAAAACAGACAATGAGCTCACATGAATTATCACGGGCGTGATAATAAGTGTACATTTATGTATAATATGTAAGGTGCTGATAAGCAGAATGAAAAAAATTAGGCAAGGTAGAGCCAGGTATGGTGGCTCACACCTGTAATCTCAGTAGTTTGGGTGGCCAAGGCAGGTGGATCCACTTGAGGTCAAAAGTTCAAGACCAGCCTAGCCAACATGGTGAAACCCTGTCTCTACTAAAAATACAGCAATCAGCCAGGCGTGGTGGCAGGTACTTGGGAGGCTGAGGCAGGAGAATAGCTTGAATCTGGAAGGAGAAGATTGCAGTGAGCCAAGATTGCGCCAACGAACTCCAGCCTGGGTGACAGAGCAAGACTCTGTCTCAAAAAAAAAAAAAAAAAAAAAAAAGAAAGAAAAAAAACTTAAAGTAGAGGGAAAGAGAGTGGAGAGGGTATCTTATTTTAAATAAGATGTTCAAGGATAACCATTATGATAAAGTAACATTTGAGGATATATCATGAAATTGGGAGCTAGAAATGCTAATCATATTTTTTATAATACCCATTAAAATAAAAGTTATATACATTAAGGTATTTAAATATTTACAGAGTAAAAAATGTCTGTTCGTGTACCATATATTCTTAGCTAATACATCACCAATGGTAAAAGCAGTATCCTTTCAGGAACACTGTTTTATGCCAAACAATAAAAGGAATACAAAGATTAAAGTCTAAGGGTACGTTCAGATTAGAAAGAAGGAAGTACAATTACCTCCATTTGCAAATGGCATGATTTTGTATGTAGAAAATCCTAAGGATTCCACTAAAAAACCTATTAAGCTGGTGAGTGAGTTCAAGAAAGTGTGCGAGATACAAAATCAATATTAAAGATGAATTCTGAGCCAGGCGTAGTGACTCACACTTGTAATCCCAGCACTTTGGGAAGCCAAAGCAGGCAGATCCCTTGAGGCTAGGAGTTTGAGATCAGCCTAGACAACATGGCAAAACTTCTGTCTCTAATAAGATACAAAATTTAGCAAAGTGTGGTGGTGCATGCCTGTAATCCCAGGTACTCGGGAGGCTGAGGCACAAAAGTAACTTGAACCTGGGAGGCAGAGGTTGCTGTGAGCTAAGATTGTGCCACTGCACTCCAGCCTGGGTGACAGAGCAACACTCTATCTCCAAAAAAAACTCAATTTAATTTCTATATACTAGCAATGAATAACCTGAAAATGAAATCAAGAAAACAATTCCCTTAACAATAGCAGCAAAAATAATCAATCACTTAGAAATAAAAAAATAAAAGAAATGCAAGACATATACACTGCAAATTATAAAACATCTTTGAAAGAAATTAAAGACATAAAAAATGAAAAGATATACCATGTTCATAGGTCAGAAAATTTAATATTGTTAAGATGGCAATTCTCCCTAAATTGATTTACACACTCAACAGAATATCCATCAAAATCCCAGCTAGCTTCTTTTCAGAAATTGACAGGCTGATCCTAAAACTTTATGGAAATGCAAGGGATACAGGACAGCCAAAACCATCTTGAAAAAGAAGAACAAAGTTGGAAGTCTCTGACTTGCCAATTAAAAAAAAAATACTACAAAGCAACCAAGACAATGCAGTACTGACATAAGAATGGAAACAGAGATCAATACAACAGAATCCAGATTCCAGAAATAATTCCTTACATTCATGTCCAATAGATTTTCAATAAGGATGCCAAGACAATTCATGGGGAAAGAAGAGTCTTTTCAACAAACTGTGCTGAGAAAACTGGATATCCATATATAAAAGAATAAAGTAGGGTCCCACCACATACCATATTTTAAAATAAAGTAAAAATGTAATATAGCCCTAAATGTAAGAGCTACAATTACAAAAGCAAAGCTAGAAGAAAACAGAAGTAAATCTTTATGACATTGGATTACACAACGGTTTCTTAGATATAACACCAAAAGCACAAAAAAAAAAAAAAAAAGAAAAAGGTCATGAATTGTATTATGTCAAAATAAAGAACTTCTGTGCTGTAAGCAATATCATCAAGAAAGTGAAAAGACAGCCTAAAGAAACGGAGACATTTTTTGGAAATCATATATCTGTTAAGAAACTTGTATCCAGAATATATAAAGAATTCTTACAATTCAATAATAAAAAAGTAACCCAATTAAAAAGTTGACAAAGGATTTGGCACAGAAACTCTCCAAAGATATAAACTTGGCCAATAAGCATATGAAACAATGCTCAATATCATTAGTCATTAGGGAAATACAAATCAAAACCACATGAGATATTACTTCACATCCACTAGGATTGCTATAACAAAAAAACAAAAAGGCAGATAAAAGTAAATGCTAGTAAGAATGTAGAGAAATTGGAACTCTCATTCCTTGCTGGTAGAAATGTAAAATGGCACAGCCACTCTGGAAAATAATTCAGTGGTTCCTCAAAAAGTTATACTCAGAGTTGCCATATAAACTAGCATGACCCACTCCTAGGTATCTGTTCAGGAAAAATGAAAATATACGACCACACAACCACTTGTACATAAATGTTCCTAACACAGTAGCCAAAAAGTGGAAATAACCCAAATGTCCATCAATTGATGATAAATTGATGACAAAATGTGGTATATTTCAATACAATGGAATATTACTCAGACGTAAAAAGGTGTAAAGTACTGATACAGTCTTACAACATGAATAAACCTTGATTCCGCTTTAGTAAAATGACCAGAATAGGCAAATCTATAGAGACAGAAAGTAAACAAACTAGGAGCTGCCTAGCACTGGTTGAGGGTGGCAGAATGGGACATGACTCATAGGAGTGTGGGGTTTCTTTTTGAGGTGATACAAATGTTCTGGAATTAGATAGTGGTAATGGTTTTGCAACTCTTGTGACTATATTAAAAACCATTACATTACATCAATGAATTTTACAGAATGTTAATTACATCTCAATATAGATGTTGAAACTTAAGAGCTAAATAAATCATTTTTAAGTGCCTTGGAGAGCAGGTGTGAGTGACAACACAACCGACACATCAAGCACATTTCCAATGTCAATGTGCACCACAGCCTAGGCAAACATCACCATCACGGAAGCTGAACCGTTCACAAACAGTAGTTCTCTCACTCTGACTGGAATCCTCACATCACATTGACCAAAATGAAGTATATCTGAGTGTGAAAGTTAAAACACATTTATTTATGGCCACTGATGACCTTAATCCTATTTACCATCTTATTTATTACCTTGGTGCAAATAAGTGATTGGTTTTGATGATCAAAATAAGTCAAATCCTAATTCTTGATACCATTTATGCTTCTTTCCTAATCTCAATATGAAATGTACTAGCTCTAATTTCTTTAACTTCGCATAAGCAATCAGTTGTGGTTTTGGTGATGGTGATAGGGAGTTGTATGGCTGCTGGAAAGAGAGGGAGCAGCCAGTAGGCACGGAATGATCGTCTGATGGTGACAGCAATGAAACATCCCTCCAAGGTGAATACAGCAGATACTTCTGGAAAAAGGAAGCCAACTCTGAGCCTCACTTTTACCCTTCAGAATATAGAGTCAGTCCAGCTAACTTTTTTCTTTTTGGTAGACATGGGTTTCTCTATGTTACCTAGATTGTTCTCGAACTCCTGGTCTCAAGTGATCCTGCCACCTCGGCCTCCCAAAGTGCTGGGATTACAGGTATGAGCCACTGTGCCTGGCCCTATAAATTTAAGTCTATATTAATAGCATAACATTTGTGATGGTGATGATGACAATGATAAAGCCGATCTTGTCCCCAGGGCATCTATGCACACTGGCTCTAGTGAGATACTCTCTACCTGCACCAGCCCAGTGCCAAGTTAAGTGCTTGGCATATCATATGGCTACATGTGCAACAGAGAAGGGAGAGAAAAGACAACCTCTGGACGTTTTCTCAAGCCATTTCTTAGGGTCCTCAGGAAGCACAGTGCTACAGGAATCAACTTGCTAGGCATCAGCTTTCAACTGTAGCAATAACCGTCACCACTCCTGAAAACGACACTTGACCTGCTCCATCAGTTCCAGGGCAGGCCCTTGGAGAAAAGGCAAAAGATTTGTGGAATGACCAGAAACTGAAATATGTGGGAAAAAAAACATGATGAAAAACATATTCCTTCTTTCCCTGAATTTCTGCTTTTAGGAGGGTAGACTCACTGCTCTGAAATGCTATCATGTAGTTGTGTATGAGAACACAGAGCCAACTTACTAATAAAGAGAAATGTGGCTGACTCTGACATCTGGGTGGGCTAAGAAGAAAAATCCTGTGAAGATGTAACCAAGAAAGAAGCAGAACAAAATTGCTTCCAGGCCCATGACAGGGACTCTTAGTCACATCTCTCCAAGGGTGCAGCTGCCATTCTCAGAAGTGGCCTGGGAATTCAGGCATCTTGAGCCGGCACTGCTGAGAAACTCAGAAGGGTGCCCTAGGTTAGAAGGACAGAGATGCCTACTTACCAACCTCCCCACCAACTGCTCTCTCTGGGCCAGGTCTATCAGAGTCAGAGAATCATTTGGGACTTGAGGAGCTGAAGGCCAGGCTAATCCTTTACACCCAAATCTCAGGCTTGAGCACTCTCAGCATTCTGGCTTTGTGGGCCACACCATTTCTCTCCACTTCCTAAAAGCAGTCCCGGGCCCTCATCTATGCTTTCAGCCTGATACCCTGGCTAGTCAGGATGCAGGGAGAGAAGACGCTCCTGAAGCAGAGGAAATGCCCATGGAAATGGAGCAGAGACACAAGTGTGATGAGAGGCTTCTTTGCTAGTTCCCAGGCCCATCAATGGCAAAGTCCAGGCAGGAACTACATGTTTAGAAAAGGAAATTGTTCAATTAGCATATATCATCAATCCAAAGTTCCTCAAAAACACAGCTCTGACAAATTATAGACAACTATCTGTCTGAAGAGTTACAATCCAGAGAAAGGAATGGAATAAGGTACCTCTAGAACTTTTCTACAAACTGCATCCAGGCAAAGAAGCACAGTCGCAGGGCCCAAGGGGCAGTGGGAAAAACACCTGCCTTGTGTCCAGCCATGCCTCTGACAACTGCTAGTTATGTGACCTTGCTCCAGCGAGTTTCAAAGACTCACGTTGTCACTACAACAATCATAATAGCAACATGACCTACCTCCCATGATTGCCCCGTCTGGCAATAGAAGCCTAATAAATGTTTGTTCTTCCAGATCATGCTTCCCTAGGTATTTGGAAGACAACCTCTCCATTCCCCAGTCTGAGTCATCTTTCAGACTCCCTAGTACTATCATTCAATTCACTGACTCTACATCAGGCACTGTGCAAGGTGTCAGGATATTAACATGGAAACTACACAGTCCCTGTCCTGGAGAAGCTGACTATGAAGGGAAATGAGAAAGTAAAAAGTGGACTCCAGAAAGACCTCATCAGGAGGTGACATTTGAATTAGCCTTAATCTGTTACCCACAGTAAGGGGACCTAAGGAAAAGCAAAGGAGCATTTATTATGAGACATGCTGCTAGACTTTTTATACATGTAATGATAACAGCTAAAGTTACAAGCACCTCATTTGTATTAAGCCTTTTAACCCTTTAACAACCCTGTGAAGTGGCTACTGCTAATATTTCACAGGGTTAGTTATACTTTATCAAGGAAACCAAGACAGAGAGCAGTGAACTAGCTTGCTCTAAGTCACACGGCTAGACAGGGGCAAGGCAGGGATTTGCGCCCAGGTGGCCTGCACCAGTACCGACTCTGAGCCAGGACCCTGTACTGCCTCCAACTGTCTTCTAATTTAGTTCTCACCATTCTACAAGGTAGTGATAATACAGTCTCATTTTTCTGATTAGGACATTTAAATTCAGAGAAATTAAATGCCTGGCCCAAGATCACTCACCTAGTGAAGGAACACAGCAGGAATGTAGACCCAACTCTGTCTCACTTCACTGTCCACCACTTTAACATTGATGGGATGCTTTAAAATGCAGAGCCCCAGGCCCCACCTCCCGAATGGGAATCTGTGGAGACGGGGCCTAGGAATCTGCATTTTAGTAAGCGCTTTAAACCAAGCTTATACACCTTTAAGTGTAAAAACTTATGTCCCACGGCATGTTCTCTAGGGACTTAGAGGGGTCACAACTCACCATCTTCCCAAGAATCTGCCTAGCTATGAGCAGCTAAAAGATGGACACTCAGCCCCTCTTCCTCCTCCCCCATCCCATTGGCTTCTTCCACCACGCAGAGAACCACTGACCCTCAACCACAAAAAAACACGCATACCACAGGATCCCGCGAAAGCACTACCAATGGCTCATCTAAGCTCTGTCCTCAGTCTCCAGGTGTGCTCCATCTTCCCGTTTGTCAAAATGACTCTTCCTGCCACACACCATGGTAGCTAATGATCTCTTTTCTTGCTTTCTCCTCGTTTCTAAACTCCTGGGAAAAAGTTATACCAGAAGTCATATGCTTGTGGTTTGCAGAAGCAAAAACATGTCTCATTTGGCCTTCCTTTAATTTTTAAATAATTTGAATTAGTTGTCAAACTTTAGAAAACAGGTGAGTACAAAGAAAAAATCAGATTCTAGCTTCTTTTGAATAATGAGAAAATTTGCCATCACCGTGTGCACTCCCTGTATAACAACAGTTGGCGAGAGCTGAGCGCAAGTGGCCCAGTTAGATGTAGCGGGCTCCCTCCACTGCAGCACTGTGCCTCCTCATCCATGGCCTCCTTCTGGTCCACTCCACTTGGCTGCAACCTGACCTCCCAGCCAACAAGTAGGTGTCACAGCTCTCCAGCCTGTGTCCCAGCAGGAAGGGTTAGGAGGCACGGTGTTGGGAGCAGCCACACAAAACCTCCTCGGTGACCGGGCAGGAGCAGTGCAGGGCACAGCCTCCTTGCTGCTTGAAACCCCCATCAATTCCCCTCACTGCCACAGGAAGAAAGACCTCCTGGAGGCTGACAGCTTTTGCTCAGTCCAGCCTTAACCTGGCAACTGTCTCTAGCATCCTGAGTGCTCCTTCTCCCTCTGACCCAATCCCATCCCCTGATCCACAGAAGCTCTCTCAAAAGTCCAAGGAGGGACCGATGAGAGGTCAGTCACTGAAGGGAGCTCTTTCTGAGGGGTGCCCCACCTCTAAGAGTGAACCTTCCTATTCTAGAGCAAAAAACCTATCTGTCCTCGTTTAGGTGACATTTCTAAATGTCTATTGGATACTCTTCTGCAGGCATAATCGTGGATGTGACAGTATGTCTTGCTCTTGAAGCAGGAGACACTGAGCCCTGAGCGATGAGGAAGAAATGCAAGCATTTGGAGGAAAGCCTCTCACTCTGCTGAGGTTCAGGTCACCACTGAGAGGAAACGTAAACATTGCCCAGCACTCTGCTTTATAGCCCAGGTAAGAAGTCAAGATGCCCGAAAAAAAGGAAACTTCTCAACCACTTGAGAGAATTTCTGCTACATCTATGTTCCACTACTTTCCTAAGCAATTCTGCTCATGTGGAAGTCAAAGCTTAGGCAGCAGCCTAAAGGGACACAGAAGGCGGGAAAGGGGGCAGGGCTCCTGTGTGTGTGTTCTGAAAACCTGGTGAAGGCCAGGAGACTGCCAGCAGTACAATGACCCTACCGGGTGCAGCTGTCGCCTGACTGCTCAGGGGCCAACCTGCCTACTCATCCTGCCCAGCAACCACCACCTCAGACTCTCTCTACCTTCTTGTTGACTCCTTCCTGCACCTCTCCACATCCATGGGCCCTGGCCAAGGACACGAGGAACACACTGACAGCTCCCCAGAGGAGGGCTGCCAGGAGTCTCAGCAACCAGTACTGGCACTCAGATTCTAAGAGGCTTAACAAATGCAACTAAATCAGGATGATCCTTCCCCCCATGGGACTTCAACCTCACCCTCAGCACTTGTGTCTTCTGAATCCTCACATTTGCCCCTGTTCCTCCTGAAGCAGCGAGGCCCCTGCTAAATTGCTGTGGAAAAGCTCCCCTGCTTCCTAGAAAGAGCTAAGCACACCAATGCTATAAGCAAACTGATCCACTACTTGCCTGGTTCTCAAAGGGATAAAAGGGCTCCTAGAAACAGACTTAGAAAGACCCTAAGAAAGAGAAACAGTTATGGCCCCTTTCATTCTATCTTCTTGGTGCTGCCTCCATTCTCTCCCTGCCATACCTCCCTTCCCCTCACCTGCACACACAACCCAGAGCCGCTGCAAACTTCAGTAATCTTAGATTAAGTTCCTTTTAAGTATCCAAACCAAGGTTCTCAAAATGTGAGCTTTCACCTGTAATCCCAGCGCTTCATGAGGTGGAGGCAGGAGGACTGTTAGATCCCAGGTGTTTGAGACCAGCCTAGGCAACAGAGAGAGACCCTGTCTTTACTAAAAATAAAAAACTAGCAGGGCATGGTGGCACACACCTGCAGTCCCAGCTACTTGAGAACCTGAGGTAGGAGGATCACTTGAGCCCAGGAGTCCAAGGCTGCAGTGAGCTATAATCATGACACTGCACTCCAGCCTGTGTGACACAGTAAGACCCTGTCTCTATTAAAAAAAAAAAAAAAAAAAAGAAGAAGAAGAAACAGGTGCTAGGAAGGATTTTCTCAAGACAGTCTCATTCCCTACAAAACAGCAACCCCCTTTTCTCCTTCACTACTTCTATTCACCTCGCATCTTAGATCTTTTCCATTCCAGCCCCAGATCCAGAAAGTCCTTCAAGTAAAAATGTAGCAGGGATAGTGAGCCTGGTCAAGTGGAGAGGAAACAACACTTGTTTTGCTGGGAGGTCAGAGGATGGGTGGGTGTTTTCACAGGCCCCTGTGAGGCTGAAATCTCCCTCAATCAGCCTCAGGAAAAGACAATTTTTTGTTGTTTCATAATACTCAGAAAAAAAAAGCAAGAACGTTTTCCATCTCTTCACTGCCCACTTCTCATTCCCACATCCTCTTTCCCAACCCTCCTCCTCAAAGAAAGCCCTTTAAGTCTGCTTTTTCAACCTCAACCATTTTTCAATCCCTTTTCCTGCCAGATGGTCCTTCTCCACTTCAGCGCGGATCCTGCAGAGGTTTAAAGCTGGGTTTAAACACTTCCTGAAAGCCTGAAGTGGAGTGAGGACTTCCATAACCAAAGGAAATCTGGTTGTTTCTCAGATAGTTTTAAAAACCTAGGCATGTTGTGTCTGCCATTCTGGACACTCAGTCTCTCAGCAAGTGGCTTATCCTAGTTCTGGCAGGACAATGACACCTACTCTGCCCAATGTCTTGTCAGCACTTGGAAAAAGAAGGCAGACTGGAAGCCTGACCCGTAGAAAACCCTGCTCCTGGGGACCAACCACTGCCCTCTTTTGCTCTGACAAGGAGAACGTGGTGGATCCTGCAATTGTGACTATCCGGAGTCCACATCCTATCTCGTGGCAGTGCCTTTCCCACTCTGGTCAGCCACGTCTCACTGGATGACATTTCCTGCACATGCCAGGAATGTTCATGCCTCCAAGCTTTTGTTCAACCAATTCCTTCTATCTTCAATGTCCTCTGCCCCCATTCTTTCTTCAATGCCCAGTTCAAATGTCAACTTATTCCTGACCCTCAGTCCTGACCTCCTCACCCTTCCCATGTTCTCTGGTCTAGCTGAGCTCAACCTGACTGAGAACAAGATGCCTCCTCTGCTCTAGAGGAAACATACCATCCACAAGCTGCACCTCCTCTGAGGAAGACCAGGAAATAATAAAGGGTAAAGGGACTGGGCAAAATCCTAATACCTACGTTTTCCCACCTATAGCTTAGGGAGACTACCCCACCTCTATAATGAGAACATGAAGACCAGTGAGAAGCCATCTACAAAGAATGGCAGGTACTCAGAGCCCAGTGTCACTGGAAGTCTCTGAGCTGGGGATTTAGCTTTCCTTCCAGCTCCCAACTTCAACACCTCCTCCCTCATCCTCACTCTTTTAGCTGCCTCTGCTTCCAATTTCACTAAGACTCCCAATGAGCTACACCCATTACATGTACTCCCTACCAGCATCATGGCTCCCGTCACCTCATCTGCTCAACTCTCAAAACCATAGCTCCCATTACTCAAAGTAAAAGCCAAAGTCTTTACAATGACTTATGAGGCCCTCCATTGTCTGAGTCCCTTTTATATCTCTGCCCCCATTTCAACTACTCTTTCTCCCTCACTCTGTCCACTCCAGCCACACTGTCTGCTTACCATGTGCTCAAACACACCAGGTGCATTCCTACCCCAGGGCCTTCACACCTGCTATACCTTGTAACTGGAACTGCCTCCCTAGAGAGGGTGAACAGCAGTTGGGCTCAATAGTCCAGGGCCATCTCTAGTCCCCTCTGGCCTTCCCAGTGAAGGGTCTGACCCACTTACAGCAACCATAACCACTCAGAAAATTCAAAAGGGGGCCACACCCTGTGAAAACTCAAAACAATTCTGGGCAGGAGTGGCTTCAGCCCAAGAACTCAGCTAAAATTGCTCTCTGAAAAGATTGTAAGGCCGGGCGCAGTGGCTCATGCCCATAATCCCAGCACTTTGGGAGGCCGAGGCAGGCAGATCACCTGAGGTTGGGAGTTCGAGACCAGCCTGACCAACATGGAGAAACCCTGTCTCTACTAAAAAGACAAAATTAGCTGGGCATGGCGGCGCATGCCTGTAATTCCAGCCACTCGGGAGAGTGAGGCAGGAGAATCGCTTGAAACCCAGAAGCTGCGGTGAGCTGAGATCACACCATTGCACTCCAGCCTGGGTGACAAGAGTGAAACCGTCTCAAAAAAAAAAAAAAAAAAAAGAAAAGAAAAGAAAAGAAAAGAAAAGAAAACATTATAATGGTTTTCCTATTATACAGTGCAAAGGTGCCTTCTCTGGGCTTAATGAATTCCAGGACCTTCCTTTCCTCATGTCTACTGTTTTGGACACTGCTGATCAGCTGAAACACTGTAATTGTAGTTAACTCTCAATCTGGAGCACACCCCCAGAGTGTGAAAGGTCTTTATGTACATTAAAAGAGGGAGCAGGTTAAGAGAACCTGGGAAGTAGTGTAGGAGTAGAGAAAGAGAGATAGGTGAGGGCATTTCATTTACTTACTTACTGGAACCCTTTGAGGGGATTTTCCCAGCCAGGCCCCTATGCTGCTGTGCCACGTTCTCTGGTCCTTGGCCCTGAGCAGCTCCCCACCCTGTCTGAGATGGATAAGTAACGATTCCGGTACAATGTAACAAGAGCTGTGATAGAAGTATAAACACAGAGCTCTGGGAGCCAGGAGAAAGGCACCTAATCAGGTGGAAGAATGGACGCCAGGGAGGACTTCTAGAGGAGACAGAAAATTACACTGGGCTGAGTCTTGCAGAGTTGGAAGAGATAAAAAAGGCAGAAGAAAAACCAAGTAGAAGAAAAACCATGAGAAAAAGTCAAGGAGATCTTGGAGCAAGCAGAGATTTCTTAGAAGGAAACAGCAAATGATAACCATAATGAAAAACGCAGACAGATTAGACTACATTAAATAAGAACTTTGTTCATTTAACAAATGCCATATAGAGAGTGAAATGCAAGCCTACAGAGTATAAGACAATATACCCAGTAGACCATCCAAGGACTCATATCGAGAATACATCAGGAACTTCCACAAATAAATAAAAAACAACTCAAAAGAAAAATGGCAAAAGAATAGAACAGATACTTCACCAGAGAGGATATAACGGTGAAGAGATATATGAAAAGGTATCCAACTTCAATAGTCATCAACAAAATGCAAATTATAACTGCAATGTGATACCATTAACATACCCACTGAAATGGATAAAACGAAAAAAAGAATACCTACGGTTGGCAAGGATGTGAAGCAACTGGAATTCTCAAACACTGACAGAGGAAGTATAAATCAATACTACCCCTTTGGAATAACGTTGGGTACTATATACTAAAGCTAATATCCATCAGAAATGCACACACATGTGTACTAAAAGACAAGCATGAGAATGTGCATAACAACACTATTCATAATGGCTATAAACTAAAAACTCAGGTGCTCATAATCAGAAGAAGAGAAGGTAAATTTCGGTATTTTACATAATGATTACTATACAGCAATGAGAATGAACATCTACAGCCACACACAACAACATGGGTAAATCTCTCCATTATTCTGAACGAAAGAGCCAGAAACCAAGAATACATACCAGATGAGCCTATTTACAAAAAAAAAATTAAAACCCAAAAATAGCCGGGTGTGGTGGCTCACGCCTGTAATCCCAGCACTTTGGGAGGCCAAGGCGGGTGGATCACAAGGTCAGGAGAGCGAGACCATCCTGGCCAACATGATGAAACCCCGTCTCTATTTTTTAAAAATTAAAAATAAATAAAATTTTAAAAACCCACAAATAAATCTATGCTACTAGAAGTCAGGAGAGTGGTTATCCACAGGAAGACTGGAAGGAGATTCTGGGATATTGATAATAGTCTGTATCTTGATCTGGGTGTTGGTTACACAGGTTTAGTTGTAAAAATTTGTTGAGTTGGATACATATACACATTCATGTTGTATTATATACTTTAACAAAACATTTTAATATAGCAAGCAGGAAGCAGAGCTCAGCAGATTTGGGAACATTAGATCCACAGAGCAAAGTTATTAAGAAGCAGTAGAGAGGCTGGGCTCGGTGGCTCAAGCCTGTAATCCTAGCACTTTGGGAGGCTGAGGCGGGCGGACCAGTTGAGGTCAGGAGTTCAAGACCAGCCTGGCCAACCTGGTGAAACCCTGTCTCTACTAAAAATACAAAAATTATCCAGGTATGATGGTGAATGCCTGTAATCCCAGCTGCTCGGGAGGCTGAGGCATGAGAACTGCTTGAACCTGGGAGGCAGAGGTTACAGTGAGCAGAAATCACACCTCTGCACTCCAGCCTAGGTGATAGAGACTCAGTCTTAAAAAAAGAAGAAGAAGCAGTAGAAGGTAACTCTGGAACTGCAGATCGTAGATCATCAGGACTCAATTTCCCTTTGGAGGAAAGCCCTTTTTTCCTCAAATTTGGAAGGTAGGAGAAGGCGGCACACCTAGATAGCCAGGCTTTGCTGGTTCTATGCATGTATTTAGCTTGTTTAATCTTAGTTACAACGACATGAAATAGATGCCATTATCTCTATGTTATGGATGAAGAAACTGAGGCTGACAGGTTAAGTAATTTGCCTAGAGTTTCATAAGTAGCAGACCCCAGAGTCTGGAGAGGTTGGCATGAGACTCTATTAAGTGATACCAGAGCACATTAGTCCTTTGGTCTCTGTCACATCTTGTGGCAGGAAGCTACTTTCCATCCCAAGTACACCCCTGCATCTGGATAAAGAACCCCATCTGGATAAAGAATTAGAAAAGAGGCCGGGCAGGGTGGCTCACGCCTGTAATCCCAGCACTTTGGGAGGCCGAGGCAGGTGGATCACCTGAGGTCAGGAGTTTGAGACCAGCCTGTGCAACACGGTGAAGCCCCACCTCTACTAAAAATACAAAAATTAGCTGGGCGTGGTGCTAGGCACCTGTAATCCCAACTACTCAGGAGGTTGAGGCAGAAGAATTGCTTGAACCGGGGAGGTGGAGGTTGCAGTGAGCCAAGATCATGCCATTGCACTCCAACCTGGGTGACAGAGAGAGACTTTGTCTCAAAAAAAAATAATAATAAAATAAAAAAGAATTAGAAAAGGATATTAGCAGAAAGTCCAATGCCTGGCCCCTGAATTCTGGTTGTCAAAATCGCATTTTTCTTTAAGCCGTCTAGTTCAGAGGGCTCTGACTCAACACCAAATAAGCATAAGCAATGTTCACCATTGTTCTTCCCCATCTAGGAAAAGGGGCTCACACACACAGACCCTGCTCAAGAAGACCTTCCCCCAACAATGTAGTCCTTCTGGAGCAGAGACTGCCAAGAAGGAGAGTCTGTCCATCCTCCTGCCCAATGCCTTTAAGGGCCATGATGACAACAGAACTTGCCTCTTCCTCCTTCAAACAGAGCAAGTGCTGCTTGGCAGTTTCAGGCCTGTGCTTCTCAGACTGTGGGCTGAGGTGCCCCAGAGCGCCATGGTGAACTTACAGGGATGCTGCAAATTTTAAATTTTTGAGGGAAACAGAGCAACACTCAACATTTGTTGGACACCCCATGTGTTCACAGTTTCAACAACAGACTGCATTACATTCTTTTGGTTGATGTCATTTCTTTGTGAGGCTGGGTTTTTAGCAGTTGCTGTAATAAAAAACAAGAACCATGTGAACAGCAATGTGGAACAGAAAATGAGGATGGTTCTAATCAATCTGGTTCCAAGGTCTGATATGCTATGCAGTACCTAGTACATCCCATTAGTAAGTAATTGTGGTTATTTAAGAATAGAATATAAATATTTTTCCTTTCCATTTCTACATTATTTTTTTTTTCAGATGGCTACTCTGTTGTTAGGATATAAATACTTGTTTAAAGCTACTTAAGGCCGGGCGCGGTGGCTCACGCCTGTAATCCTAGCACTTTGGGAGGCCGAGGTGGGTGGATCACCTGAGGTCAGGAGTTCAAGACCAGCCTGGCCATCGTGGTGAAACCCCATATTTTCAAAAAAAAAAAAAAAAAAAAAAAGCAAAAAGCTACTTAAAGCCAGGCACAGTGGCTCACTCCTCTAATCCCAGCACTTTGGGAGGACAAGGCAGGTGGATCACCTGAGGTCAAAAGTTCAAGACCAGCCTGGCCAACAGAGTGAAACCCCATGCCTACTAAAAATACAAAAAAGTTAGCCAGGCGTGGTGGCACGTGCCTGCAGTCCCAGCTACTCAGGAGGCTGAGGCAGGAGGATCACTTGAACCTGACAGGCGGAGGTTGCAGGGAGCCAAGACTGCACCACTGCACTCCAGCCTGGGTGACAAACTCCATCTCAAAACAAAACAAAATAAAAAACCTACTTAATAAAGAAAACTTAGGTATTTCTTTTGGGCTATGGACACTGTAAAAAAAAATTACTGAAACACTAAGGCCCATGAACTAAGGAAGTTTGGGAGCCTCTGCAGCAGGTATTTTTAAGTGTCTGTTCAGGGAGCCAAGAGGAGTTCCCAGGACAGACCCAACCCAGCTCCAGAAGTGGGCGGGAGTCAACGTTCAGGCCTGTGGCAGCACACTCAGGCTTCCCAGAGTGGCTGGCAGAACAGTCTCTCTGCCTGAACAGAAGTGCCTGCACACCAGTTATCTCTCAGCCCAGGCGCCTGCACATCCGCGTCAGCCTCACCCTAGGCTCCCAGGCTCCCCTCTGAACTCCCTCCCAGAAAAGCTCTATTCAGCTCCAACCTCATGAATAAAACCCAAAGCCAGCCCAGAAGTCTGCCGACCAGCAGGGGCCTTCCACGTGCACTCAGACTTGGGTAATGTCCACAAGCCAAATCATTAATCCAGAGAGACAGGGAGCGATGGAACCAAGGAGAGGGCTTCCACTGACAGACCTTCCACTGAAAGGCCAACTCAGGCTTTCTCGGTGAAGATCTGCATGAAAATACCTCCTTTGTTCCCATGGGGTTTCTTGCCAGCTACACTCCCTCCCTCCCTCCCTCTCTCCCTCCATTCTTCCTTGAAGTCATAATCCTCTGTTGGTGACATCACAGCTGTTGATACAATAGCCAACTGTTGTGATGTCATAGGACTCAACTTTTGTCATTTTAGGTGGGGGTGCTAGGGTGGGGGACGTGACAGAGGACAAGAATAGAATATAATTATAGAACTGGAATTTGCTTTTTCATGCTAACTTCCCTGGTAATGAAGGGCAGTGACTCAGAAAAGGAAAGGCAAGCCTCTGGCAGCAAAGCTTTGTGTAGATTTGTCTATACCAAGGGGAGAATGGTGGGGAGGCAGGGAGGAGGCAAAAGAGGGGAATTTTCAATTCCATGATTAGCCAAATATGAAGATGCCCTCAGTCTGGCCAAATCCAGGACTTTCTCTTTCTCTCACCCATAGCCTACGCCCAGAGGAAGGAGAGGCTCCAGGCTGGAACACTCCCTGGAAATTAATGTGTGGGGATGGTATTCTGTTATGGACTTCAAACTGGCAGAGGGACAGACTATCAGTTTGGACTGCATCCTAAGGACAGTGACCAGGATGGAGAGAGCACTCAGAAGCATGTCACAGGAGAAATGACTGAAGGAACTGAGAATGTTTACCCTGGAGGAGACACGGCTGTGGAGCGGGGGGGGGGGGTGATAATTGGCTTGGGAATTCGGAAAGGCTCTCGTGTGAAAAAGAGATTAGATGTGTTTTCTAGGGTCCCCCAAAGAGACCTCCTCAGACAATGAGAAGACCCAGAAAGGCCAAAATGAGAAAGAAGTTTTAATTCTTAAATTCTAATTGGAGACTATAAATTCTTTTTAATTCCTTATTTCTCAATTACAGAATATGCTCTAGAGGGCAAGGACTGTGTTGTTCATTGCAGTGTCCCAGAACTTAAAAGGAACTGGCACATGATAGGAGCTCACTAATAATCGTCAAAGACATGAATAAATGAGGCAATGAAAATGGTCTTGTGAAGCTGCTGCTGTTTACAGGGACTCACTCATTCCACAAGTATTTTTTGCAACCCTACCACACTCCACTCAGTTACATGCTGGGAAGACCACAGTGAAGGCCAGAAAGGTTAGTCCATTCTCCTCCCCTTTGAGGTGGGCATGGGTGGCACCTAAGGTCACTTTCAATATTGAGATTCCTAGATTCTTTTTTTTTTTTTTTAAGACTAAGTCTCACTCTATCACCCAGGCTGGAGTGAAGTGACATGATCTCAGCTCAATGCAACCTCTGCCTCCTGGGTTGAAGCGATTCTCCTGCCTCAGCCTCCTGAGTAGCTGGGATGACAGGCACCCACCATCAGCCCAGCTAATTTTTGTATTTTTAGTAGAGACGGGATTTCACCATGTTGGCCAGGCTGTTCTCAAACTCCTGACCTCAAGTGATCCACCTGCCTCAGCTCCCAAAGTGCTGGGATTACAGGCGTGAGCCACCGGGCCCCAGCCTGAGATTCCTAGATTCTTAGGGTTGAATAAAAAGTTTAAAACTGAGAGGAAAGAGGTCGAGCGCGGTGGCTCACGCCTGTAATCCCAGCACTTTGGGAGGCTGCGGTGGGTGGATCACGAGGTCTAGAGATGGAGACCATCCTGGCCAACATGGTGAAACCCCGTCTCTACTAACAATACAAAAATTAGCCGGGCATGGTGGCATCCGCCTGTGGTCCTAGCTACTCGGGAGGCTGAGGCAGAAGAATCACTTGAACCCAGGAGGTGGAGGTTGCAGTGAGCCGAGATTGTGCCACTGCACTCCAGCCTGGTGACAGAGCAAAACTCCGTCTCAAAAAAAAACAACAACAAAAAAAAAAAACGGAGACAAAAGAGTACCCCAAGGGCCATAGATGAATCCTCCCTTCCACCATCACCACTAGAGATCTGGTAATGAAGGGCATTGACTCAGAAAAGGAATGGCAAGCCGCTGGCAGCAAGGCTGTGTGTAGACTCGTCCATACCAAGGGGAGTTGGGAGGACAGGGAGGAACAAAAGAAAGGAGATCTAGATTGAGCTATTGCTTCTTTCTGAGCTGGGAGAGGTCTCTTGGTGAGAAAGCACTGCCAGACCAGACCACAGCAACCAGGCTGGGCATTTATCCAAGTACCCCTCCTCACCTGGAGACAAACTGGGCTCCTTCAACCCAGAAATAAAATCTGTATGACCCAGTTAGGTAATATAAGGGATTACATATGCCCTCACTTCCCTCAAGGATCATTCATACATTCATTCATTCATTCACTTATTATTTAGAGACTAGGTCTTGCTCTGTCCCAGGCTGGAGTGCAGTGGCACAATCTCACTGCAGCCTCAAACTTGGGCTCAAGTGATCCTCTTGCCTCAGCCTCCAGAGTAGCTAGGACCACAGGTGCATGCCACCATACCCAGGTCAGTTTTTTAATTTTTTTTTGTAGAGATAGAGGTTTTGCTATTTTGCCCAGGTTGGTCTCAAACTCCGGGCCTTAAGTGATCCTCCTGCCTCCAAAACGCCAGCATTACAGGTGTGAGCAACCGTGCCTGGCCAAATGTGCTATTTTCTAATGTGGTTTGTAAACAGGTCAGGGAACAATTCCCAAAGAGGAGTCAAATCTACCATCAGGTGGGCATTTAGCTGTGAAACTGCAGGTAGGACTAGAAGCTATGGTCACGGCTTATACTTTCTCCCTTTTCCCAAAGTCCTCAATCTCCCTGTAGGAAGCTTGGGTACTGTGCCTCCTGCCCTCTTCTGGACCAGCCAGCATGCTCACCAAGCACACTAAAGCCACCCAAGTCACAGCTGACTCAGGCCATTGCTCTTTGTAATGAGGTATGACATGTTTCTAAGCTCTTGTATATTTTCATATTTGTAGCCTACAATTAGGCATTTTTGAGGGATGTAGCTGACTAGGGGTTCTGTTCAGTGACCTATAATTATACACTCAGGCATCATGGTCAATCCAGGCAACTCTCAGGCCTGCAGGCACTGTGAGCTACAACCTCATGGAGGAAGCCACTTGGCTCTAAGCAGCTCCAGAGAATACTGTAGCAATGTGCTTTAGAAGGGCCACACTGCCCCTCCTTGCTGCTCCTGGAGGCACTAACCCTTATGTCCTCCTCATCCCCCTTCTCTCTCACTGCCTGGCTCAGCAATGCCTGCCAAGCCCAAATGCTGACACATTTGTGCATCCAGTGCCAGCAGAGGACCACTTTGAGGGATACAGTCTCCACTGCCAAGATAAAAGCAATGTAATGCAACTTCTTTTTTTTTTTCTTGAGATAGAGTCTCACTCTGTCACCCAGGCTAGAGTGCAGTAGCACTATCTCAACTCAGTGCAACCGCTGCCTCCCAGGTTCAAGTGATTCTCCTGCCTCAGCCGCCTGAGTGGCTGGGATTATAGGTGCCCACCACCACACCCAGCTAATTTTTGTATTTTCAGTAGAGATAGGGTTTCACCATGTTGGCCAGGCTGGTCTTGAACTCCTGACCTCAAGTGATCCGCCCACCTCAGCCTCCCAAAGTGCTGGGATTACAGGCATGAACCACTGCACCCGGCCATAAAGCAACTTCTAAAAACTCCCCACAAGCATCTCATCTTAGAAAAAAGGGGTCACACACCCCCAGCTCATGGGACCCTGCAGTCAGCTGCTGTGCCTCCACTCTGAGCCAGCCTTTCTGCCACCAGTGGCAGTAGCCACACTGATCCTAACCCTCCCCCATGCAAATGCCACCCAGCTTTACCACTGTTTCCCTGGCTGGGAGAGAAGGGCTGGTTTAGCACAAAACACCTGTCCCTGTGACATTCAGCACATACATCTGGCTCCAATAAAACTCATTTCTTGGGCCAGAGGCAGTGGCTCATGCCTGTAGTCTCAGCACTGTGGGAGGCTGAGGCAGGCAGAGTTGTTGAATCCAGGAGTTCAAGACCAGCCTGGGTAACATAGTAAGGCTCCATCTCTACAAAAAATAAAGAAAGAGGAAAACAAAGATTTCTTGATTTTTTTAATGGCAGCTCAACTCCTGGCACTTAATCAAACACACTGCCACTAGCCGCCCCCCACCCCACCACCATGTGGCTGTGAAGTGCAATCGTGGCCCATGCTCAGTGCAGCATCCACAGTAATTATGAGCCCAGTATCTAAACTACAAGTACTTTGCAAGTTTCCTTTCTTCCCCAGTGCAAAGTACTTTAGAGTACTTTATACTTTTCAAAAACACTTTCACATATTATCTCATCTGAGTCTATCAATAAGCCCAAGAAGATTAAAGAAGAAGGCTGGGGCTCCGGAAGTCTAAATGTCTTGCCCTCAGTTCACTCATTAGTAAGAGCGGAGCCAGGTCCAGAGTGCTCTGTAGTCTTCATAAGTCAACAACTAGTAGTCACTGCTTCAAAGAGTCATTGTAAGGATAAATGAATTAACATATGCAAAGTGCCTGGAATAGTGTCTGGCTCACAGTTAGGACTATGTTATCATTATTACTATTAGCAGTATAATCACCACCACCCAGAATCCTAAATTCCAAAGCTACAGCGCTTTTCCTTCTATCCTGCTGTCGTTTTGCAAAGACTGCTGAGAAAGTAGTTTCATCTCACCTTCAGTAGATCTAGACCTAATCCCTATAGTCAGTCTATGGAACCCAGAACTCACTGGGCTTTCCGTTTGCTTTCTTTTTATTTTTAAAATCTTTTTATGAGCGGGGTCTTGCCCTGTCACCCAGGCTGGAGTGCAGGGGCATCATTATAGCTACTACAGCCTTGACCTCCTGGCTAGAACGATCCTCCTGCCTCAGCCTTCCCAAGCAGCGGGACAACAGGTGTGCACCATCACCCAGGCTCTCTATCTTGCCACTCCACAAATGACTCCATACCTGTGTGCACAGGGAAGTACACACATCCACCTTTTCTGCCAGTCTGACACTCGTCTCCTGGCCTCTCTGATGGCACTTATGCCCTGTTAGACACCCTTCTGTGGTTTGCCCTGCCTGCAGTACATGACTCTCACTTAGATCCAACTCTTCATTCATTCAGTTTCTTTCTTCAACAACCATTTCACAAGCACCTACCTTTTACTAAGCCCCGCACTAGAGGCTTTTCCTCTAAAACATAAATGAGACATGCAGGAGCAGCAGGATGCACAAGGAGCGGTAACAGCACAAAGGTGCCACAAAGTAACTGTCGGTGGGCAGCACAAAAGATTTCAGAGGAGGCAGAGCTGAAATGGGTTTTAGAGCAACTAGAATGGTCTCAGCAGACAAGGGGAGAAAAGGACATTCCATGCTATGGGGAACAAAGCAGAATCATATAGCGTATGCGGTATACAATCTCACACTACTAGCATGCAGGGGCTGTGAGTGTGTGTGTGCACGTGTGTTACTCTGATATAATTATATATATATATGTTATATATATATATATTATATATATATAGAGAGAGAGAGAGAGAGAGTGTGTATATATATATATAGAGAGAGAGAGAGAGAGTATATATATATATATATATAGAGAGAGAGAGAGAAAGAGAGAGAGAGAGAGACTCCTTCCCAGTTCTGGAGACAGAGCTTCAAAAACCCTTGGCATTTCCCAAGGGATGGGGGTGAGAGGACCCTATTTTGTGATTCATAACAAGTCCCTCTACCATACCTGAGTTTATGCTAATAAGGTGGGAATTTCTTTCTTAGGGTTCCAGAGGCTGGGAAGTCTTAAGATTGACAGCTGAATCTGTTGTGGGCCTTCTTGCTGCATCATCCCATAGCAGAAAGGCGGACGGGCAAAACACACACAAAAGAGAGAGAGGGCAGGAGGGGGCTGGACTTGTTTTTATCAGAAATGCACCCTAGCAATGACGGCACTAATCCATTCAGGAGGGGGAAGTTACTCCCATAGGACTGTCCCCACTTCAGATACTCCCGATTAGCGTCTGAAGTGGGGACAGTCTTGTGGGAGTAATCCCTTAAACTGTGGGGATTGTGCTAGCTCCACATAGTGTCAAAATTGAATTAAATTGTAAAAAGCCCCAGTTGGGGTCCAGAAAGTTTGGCAAATTGGCTGACGCAAAGAAAAAAAAAAACCCACACATTTGGTGTCAGGAGTGTTGTGGGTAGCAACAGCAGATTAAGTGTGAGAGTATGAGCATGGACACGAGAGAGAAAGAAACAGAGAGAGAGAAAGATTAGATATGGGATGGTGCAAAATGAGGCTAGAAAAGACAGGGATAGGCCTTGAGTGCCATGACCAGGAGACACCTGGGCGGCTCCAGCGTTCCAGCAACTTTATACACTGAAGCCTCGAGGGCATCTCCCACCAAACTGCTTGGGGGTGGCAGGCAGCTGGGACAACAAACATCAAGCCAGCCTTTCCAGGGGAGAGTGGCACTGTTGACTCCCTGGGTATGCTTACAGTGCACGAATTTTCTACGCAAAATCCTTTAACAACTGTTTTCTCTCCCTTTCCGTCTTTCCTTCCCCTCCTTGTAAAAAAGAGCTGTTGATCCCTCCTCTCATTTCTGCCCTGCTCTGAGCCCTGAGTTTTAGTGCCAGTGCTTTTACACAAATCCAGTTTCACATCTCGAGTGAAATATAATTTCATAGGAATGTAATTCTGGAATGATCTCATTGAAAAAGCACATCCAGCAAAGGCCATGAGCAGACGTCAGGCCAGCCCATTCACACCCAGAGCCAAGAAGATCACAGACCCCTTTCCCTTAAATGGAGAATGTGCCTGGGACCCAGAGCAAAGCATACCAGCTACCTAGGGATATTCTCCTGCCTACAGCCTGCCTGCCTACCTGTAGGCCATGGCCGGGACCTGCGGCAGCAACCACCATGAGCCACTCTGGCACCATACAAGGACAGACTCAAGAGGGCATCCAAGCAAACAGGCCTCCCCCCAGAGATGTTGCCTCTGGCCCTTGGGAGCTCCATGCCATCAAACATCAGCTGAAAATAGTAACACTCCCATCAGAGACAGAAAAATATCTAGAAGCCCAGGTGCTAAAGATCCTCCCTATACCTACCTGCCTTCCTAACTCTCTGAAACCCAATTACCATCTGACCCTATTGAGAGAGTCAGACAGTGGAGCATTTGACTCTGAAACTAGATGTCAAAGCCAGGCCCAGCCCAGTCCAGCAGAGCTGAGGCAGAGCAGAACTGGGGAAGAAATAATATACTCAGATGGATGCTCAAAAAATCCTACTGAAAAAAAATCACCAAGTTGTAATCTCTGGAAAAAATGTCCTCATTCCAAATCTGTTCCCTACCCCCAATAAATTCTCATAAAATGGACCAGAAAAGGAGGGGGGAAAAAAAACTTAATGGCCTGCAGGGTCTATGGGAACTCTCTGTACTATCTTTGCAACTATCCTGTAAATCTGAAACTATTCTAAAATGTAACATTTATGAAAAAAATGGCTTATCGTGGTTTCCTCTATGAGAAACAGTGGGCAAAGAGTGATCTTTGGGTATGAAACTCTGCCTGTACCAGCTATGAAGCTTTGGATGCACTGCCTACCCTTTCTAAGCTTCAGTTTCCTCATCCGTAAAACGGGACAGTTCCAACCACAAAGTATTGTACAGATCAAGTAAGACAGTGCATGCAAAGGACTTACCACTGCTAAAAGTGCTTTCTTTCTGGGTAGCAGTTGCTCCGCTCAGTTGGCCTTCACGTTGGGTTCTGGACAACTGCAGCTGAGGCCCTCCCTCTACTCTTCAGCCCTACCTGTCTTTAGGACTGGCAGCCTCTTCCAGAAACAGCAGGACACTTTAATCTCAAAGCACAGTAATCACCCAAAGGGCTGAAGGCTGCCTTACAGCAAGTTCTGACTAGTGAAAGCACAACTTTGTTGACAGAAACATGTTCTCCTTCCTGCTTTCCCTTCCTCCATTAGAATCCAATGTCACTGCCATCAGCTGAATGACTTTCCTAAGGGTTACAGGGATCCATCAGAAGGAAAGCCAGAGGCTGGCAGAGTTGGGCTTCTGACGGAGAGGAAGTATGCTCTCAAAATCGCAACAGAAGATTCTTCCCCTTTGGTAGCACACTACCACCCACCATCTCATCACCACCAACAAGCACCATCTCATCATCACCACCCCAACTCCTGGCTATGCCCTGTTCCCCATCCTGGCCCCACATGAAGCTGGGCTGATAAACTACAAATCCATAAGTCAAGGGGATAGCAAGTTCCCCAAAGCCATGACATATGTCCCAAGGCTGGGCAGGAAGTTGCCCCCAGGCCCTGAAGCCGGGCCTGGAGCCTCAGCCACCTTGCCTCTTGTCTCCATGATAGTGTTACTTGCTTCTCCCTGGGGGAGACTGAGGTGAGTGGACAGTCCAGGAACCCTATCTGGGTCTTTTTTTTTTTTTTCATTTATTTTATTTATTTATTTATTTTTTTTGAGACAGAGTCTCACTCTGTTGCCCATGCTGGAGTGCAATGGCGTGATCTTGGTTCACTGCAACCTCCGCCTCCCATGCAGCTGGGATGACAGGCGCCCACTACCACGCCCGGCTAATTTTTATATTTTCAGTGGAGACAGGGTTTCACCATGTTGGCCAGGCTGGTCTCAAACTCCTGACCTCAAGTGATCCACTCACCTCGGCCTCCCAAAGTGCTGGGATTACAGGCGTGAGCCACCGTGCCTGGCCCCCAACTGGGTCTTGTAAGAGGATGGACTAGATACCAAGGAAAGAATCAGGTAAAGAAAGGTATAGCTGCAATGTTGTGTTATCTCTTCGAAAATCACTCCCAAGAATGTCAGATACTTTAAAAACTCTCCCGAGACAAAGGAGAAGTTCAATCTCACCCTGAAAATTTACTGTCCAAATAAGGGAGCAAACAGTCAGTGCTAGAAAAGTCAGGCTGTTCCAACTCCGAAAAGCCCTGGGAGAGAGGCAGTTCCAGGCTTCGGATTCCACTGACAGGTTGTAACCCCTTGAAGCACTAATGGGCACATTCTAGTGGCTAATTCCTCTGACCTTCCAGATGGCTGGGTTGGGGACACACCCCAGCTGAGGCCCAAGGACATTGGTTCTTGGCAGGGAGTATGCAAAATCTCAGCGGCTCCAACCAGACCAGATAACAGCCCCGCACTCAAGGACGAGCTGGAGGAACCAGGACCCAGGAGGAAGACGTCCTTGGAGCCATTTCTTCTTTCACCAAGTAAGAGCCAAATATAGCCAAATATGAAGAAACAATTCATCTTCTTTGCAATTTTTCTCCAGTTCATCACCTCATACCGAGTTTACTGCAATGGTCTCTGGTTATATAGAGAGCACGTTTTCCAGTGCCAGCACATAGGAGGCACTAAGTAAATGTTAAACAGTATTATTATATTACAAACTCCCTTTATTCTTCTATCTCCAGTCCTCTCTGCTCATAAGTGACAGACAAAGCATCCTGGAATGTCTATATTATCATGTTATTCTTCCGGGCTCCTTAACTGCTAGTCACACCAGACCCAGGTTCCTTTAATTGGTTCCAACCAATCTCAGTTTCCTCTTGTTCCTTCCCTCTTCAGCTAGCCCTGGCCCTGCCACCCTCCCCAGGCCTGCCCACACAGAGATACACAGACTCGCACGTGCACGCATGTGCATGCATACACACACACACACACCCCTGTCCTCCAAACATGTCCACATGTCCATTTCTGCCCCATGTTTCTGGGCTCAAACCACTGGTAGCCTGGAGTGCTCTCCTTCTTCCTCTCTGCTTATCCAATTCCTAGTGTCCTCCAAGGCCAGTCCAAGGACCCCTGAAGCTCAGGCTGAGAAACTATTCAATCCACAATGACCAAGCACCTGCTCTGTGCAAGGCACTAGCCCAGTCACTGAGGCACGGGAAGGAAAACGACACAGTCCTACATGCTCCTGACTGGTGGGAGAAGCCTCACCATGAACTGCCCTGCTCACCTGAACCATGCTAGCAGCAGAGTCAACCACCAGACCTCACAGGCAGCTTGCTGTGATGACGGTAGCACATGAAGCCCAGAGAGGTAGCGTCTTCTTACCTCTAGAGACTTTGGCCCTTTAAAGAAGCCACCAGGGCCTAGTGGCTTAGAATATATTCTATTCTAAGAGCCTTCATTCTCTGTGACCACCTTGGGTAGCACTGCCCCCTGTCTTGCTTTGGAATTTTATCAGCTAAGCTGGGTCCAACCTCATTCAACAATAGCCCTGGTTGACCACCCCTCCTTAGGGCCAGGCACAAGCCTCACATCCCTGTCCTAAGCCAGGGAACAGAGAGAGAATGACCAATGCTCTCCTTAGCAGTTTCTAGGCCTGATGCCACTTGACTACAGAGCTGATGGGGGTCACAGGGGAGCCAACCCTTAGGCCTCTCCAAAGAAAAAGGGTAATGTGCAAGTTTCAGACCATAGAAGTAACTCCACCCTTCTCTCCCTTCTTCAAGAAAGCTTATGAGAGTGTGAGTCTGCTTGCTATTATTACAGGTATAACCTTGCATACCTTCTAAATTATAAAAATATTTTTTTATAATTCATGTTTACTTCCGTCCTTTGACTCCTGTAGTAACAAATGCCATGTGATACATGCCTCACATCTAGTCCCAAGCCACTAGTGAGTTACAATGCCTGGAGAGAAGCAGCTGCTATGAGCTTCCAGTGCGCCACCTCCCCCCAGGTGCCCTACCTTGGATAGCCAAGAGGGCTACCTGGGTAAAATCGAGATCCTAAGACAGATTTGTAGGCTCAACCCAGAGGGCAAGCCTAATTCATTTCCCCCTACTCATGGGGAGACAAATGCTGCTGTATCAATGCCTGGGGAAAAGGCCCGCATATTTTTCATGTCCCACACTCAGACGGGAGCGGAGTCTCACTGCTTCTAGAAGACTGGAACTATTACTGACTTGGTATTGACAGGGACCAAAGGTACTTCCTGTTGGACATTCCTTAGGCCTGTCACACACGGTCCAAGAAAGCAGTAAGATGGCAAAGAGAGACCAGCTAAGAGCTACTCCAAACACCCACACCATCAAATGATCATTCCAAGTGTCAGAGAATCTGTGGACCAAGTACTCAAAGCTGTGCACATTGGGAATGCTCTAAAATTCCTATCAATACAGTTATTCTTTTCCCCAGAACCAGAAGAGGCTCTCTTGATGTAATCTTAGATAACAAGGAATAGAATGTTCAACCCAGGGGGAAAAAAAAAAAAGAGAGAGAGAACACCTAACCCATCCCTACTTATATTTTCAGCAGTGGAGACTTACAGTCTTCCTCATCATCCATCCTCCCTGTAATCTACCTGAACCTCAAGTCTCTGAATAAGCTTATCACACATGTGACTTTGTTGCTTTTTATAGCATGAACTATTCAGCCTCCTACTAAGGCCACCCTTTCCAGAGTGGCTGAATGGGTCTCAGTCTCTACTAAGGAAGTGCACTTCCTTCAGGAACTTACCTAAAACAACAGTCACATATTTAGGCATGCTGCCTTGTACAGGTCAGGTCACCCAGAAAGGCCACAGCAGCTGCTGACCAGTACACTGCCCATGAGCACTAACAGGGATCAATGGGTCAAGCCTTAAAAAAGGGCAGAACAGAAGGAAAGAAGTTGCCACTGGCCCTTGGATCACCAGCAACTAGCTCGGAAGAGTCTGCCTGATGAGAACTGCATCCAGCCGTAACAAGCACCTAGTCATTGAAACCTGTGGTGTCCAGAAAGTATCACTTCCTACTTCAGAGGGTCCTCCCACACAGCCACCCCTTATGCTACACCCATCTCCAAGGCTGGAGAGAAGACCTAGGCCACACTAACTATCTTGAGAGGCTTAACCACACATTTTCAGTCCCCGTCCACCTCCACCCTCCCCCTGCCCCTGACAGCTCAAATATTCAGTCTCCACATATGTGTCTCTGTGCCTGTGTGTCTGTGTTTTATTTATACTACCCATGTCTGTTGTTAGCAACAGAAACAAAGTACTTTAAGGCAGAAAAGGCAAGTCTGCCAATTGGCTTGCTGCTCCCCGCCTGCTTCCAGCTCAGGGAAGGGGCTGGTAAAGGATCCTTCCAGCTCCAATCTACCATGTGTGCCTACAGCTCACACATACTGGGGGCTGGGAGGCATGGCGCCGGTTTGCCTCACGTTAATCACTGCTACATCAGGTGCCAGCCATCACCTCTCTCTCTTCTTCCCTGGAGGCCACACTCTGAATACCTGATTCCCTCCCCTGCCTAAAAGCTGATTACTGTCGAAAGGCAGGGCTTCAGAAGCCAGAATTTGAGAAACCCACTCTCCCCGCTTGGGCACCAGAAGAGTAGGAAAGATGAAAGGGCAGTGCCTCCCCAGATTCAGATGCTGGAGAACAAGCCCAGGCTAAGTTTTATTTTCACATCCTTCCATTCCCACTTCAGCTTTTCTTCTACTGATAACCTTCCAAGTTCCAATAGCAAACTTCCTAATAACACTGACACTGATTATTGATCACTACTTTGTTTCAGCTGAGAGAACAAAACGTGAAATGTGATTCTTGCATGTGGGGAGCTCACAGATGAATGTGGAGGGATGAGACACAACAGCAAGCAATCCAAGTGTGGGACACAAACCAGAAAGACAGGACAATGGGGTGGTAGAGGGGCTAGAACAGCTCAGGATGGGGTTTCTGTGGGAGAGGAAATGTGTGCCAGGCTGTAAAGGACAAACAGTAGTTGGACAGAATGAGACAGAAGGCTGAGATGAAGAGTTAGACTATGACTCAAGGTCCCAAGACAGAGAGAGTGGCAAATATCACCGCCCATAGTGTTTTCCTCATATTCAATGGAGGCTCAGCCCTGCTAGGTATGGAGGAAGGAAAGTCACATGACTTGGTAAAAATAAAACCCTCCCCTCTGGGTCACCATGCTCTCCAGCCCCTCTGCACCCACCTCTGCCAAGAGCATGCTCGGGGTTTCCTTTTTCTGAAATCCTCTCCCCTGCATGGCATGGAATGCAGCCAGCCTAACTCCCTAAACCCAAATCGTCCTGATGAAACTCCCAGTATTCAAGGCTCCCGTTCCCACAGTAGGACAAACTTCAGGCTCCTCCAGGTGCAGTGTGGGCCAGGAGCTTGAACTCTTCCTCTGTCGGCCTAGGTCAAGCTGTGAGTCTGATTCTTTACTCGTTAGAGCAGGAAAAGGGGGCAGTATGAAATTTCAAGTACTGTTCCTAGGAAGCCAGGACAGCCGTCTTTCCTCCTTCCATTCATACTTATAGTCATGCAGTTATTCAACTAATACACACCAAACACCAACCATGCATAAGCCAACATGCTTAGTGCTGGTTGAGACACCAAATGCATTAGATATGGGTCCATCCTCAAGGAGTTTCCGCTCTACAGGGTGAATTTAATACACACATAAATCTCATAAATACCAGGAAGACTATTTTAAGTGCCATTAGAAAGATGAAATTAAGTGCCACTAGAGCAAAGCCATTAGAGAGATGCAATGTTGTAGCTTAGGTGGAAGAAGATTACTTCCAACTAAAGGATCAAGAACATTTTACAGAGAGGCCGGCCCTTGAGCTAGGCCTGGAAGGTCAAATGGCAAAAGAATCAAAGGGTATTCCTAGGCAGATGGAACTACATGCACAAAGGCTTAGAGGCAGGAAAGGCAGGAAAGCAGAAGGCGTATGAACAACAACGAAGTGTTTGTCAGTCTGATGGGAGTTTAACTGAAAGTAGACCGGGGAGAAAAAGAGTTGGAAAGACAGAGACTTATAGGGTCTTAAAGCCAAAATAGGGATCTTAGTTTTTCTCTGGGGAATCACAGAGGTTTTCTGAGAAAAGAATGATGGGTTAGAGATTATGCTTCCGAAAGATGAAGCAACACTCAGAGGTCTAGGGGCTATGGCAGAAAAATCTGCTCCAGTGGTCCACGAGGGCTGAAGATCACAGGAAGGACAAGGGAGAGAACTGAGGTAAGCAGCAAGTGCAGGAGGAGAATTTCTGCCTTTGAGGTTCAGGCTGAACAGAAAAATCAGCAGGCAGTGGCCAGGGGGGCTAAGTGCCACACAGGCAGAGAAAAGCTGGAGAACCAGCTCTTGGGAGGGGGCAGTGAAGGAGGGAGTGGGAGGTGGAAACAGACAGGAGACTGGGGAAGGGAAGGGAATCTCATAGTTCAGGATCCTAAAAGTGAAACTGCTCCAAGTGATAAAGCCAAAGGTACCCTGAGAGGAATGAAGACGAAGTCCTTAGAGTTGGAAGGACTGAGGGACCGTGAGGCCAGCACTGATGGATTCTCAACTCTTCAAATCCTAATTATGCCAGAAAGAGAAGAAGGCTGTAAACAGCCTGAAGTCAATAGGCAGGTAAGGGCACCAAAAGCAAGCAGAGGAGGGACCAACTTCTCAAGGGAAAGGTTACCAGGCAGGGCTTGGTAGCTATGTCGGGAGTTCAGAGCGAGAGTTGGGAGGAGGTGAAGGGGCTTCACTGGAGAGAGTCACAAGGAAAGTAAGATCTTCATGGAAAAGCCAGCTTTTGGCTGTAACAAAGAGGTAGGAACATTCTAAGAAAAGGCACCAAACAAAGGGCAATACCACTTTTTGTCTATTACACTGGGCAAGATGATAAAACTATTTCCAGAGTCAGGCAGGGTGTGGCAAGCTGGGCATTCTCATATACTGTTGGATGTTTTGTAAATCAGTACAATTTTTCTGGAAAACAATTTAGGAATACACACACACACACACACACACACTCTCACACACACACACATATCCTCACAAGGATACCCTATACAAAGTTAAAAGATAAGGGCAGACAGGAAGAAAATAATTACAAAGCACATAACTTACAAATGATTAAAAATCAGAATATATTAAAAACTCCTAAAGGAAAAAGACAAAAACCCAACTGAAAAATAGGTAAAAGATATGAACAGGGAATTCAAAGAAAATAAAATATTGCTCAATTTCTTTGATAAGTTGAGAAAATGCAAATTAAAGTGATGAGATATTATTTCATACTCATCAGACTGGAAAATACTGAGAAGCATGGTATCTCCAAGTGTTAGCAAAAATAAGGAGAAATGAAAACTTACATACACTGCTGGTAAGCACATACAACCACTATAGAGAGCAATCTGGAATTAACTAGTAAAGCTAAAGAATCATACTCCCCACCACATCACTTCCATTCCAAGGTAGCTAGTGTACACAGACTCTTGCCCAGTCATTACAATATTGTCTGTAATACACAAAAATTAGAAAGACTAACCATTTCTCACTGCCATACAATGGTGAGCTATACACCAATTAAACCAAATAATTTTATACATGAAAACTTTTCAAAAATGACTTTGAATGAAAAAATCAAGCTGCAAAAGGTTGACTGCAAGAATGGTATTATGTGTATAAAATTTTAAACATAATACTATACATTATTTATGAAGACATGTATGTAAAAGGATAAGATATGGACAGGGATGAGGCTTTTATCAGTTTCAGGAGGAGAAAAAGACTGCAGAAAGCTTTAGTCATATTTGTCCAATTTTTTTTTCCTGAGCCTCCAAGCATGAGTACATATTTGTTAAATTTTAAAAAATTTTTAAATAACAGATCTGAAGCAAATTTGATACAATGTTAATATTTATGAAATTGGATGATGGTACATAGATTTTTATTATATTAACCTTTTACTTTTCCACATACTTTTCCAAGTTTTAAAAAACATTATTAAATAATTTAAGTATATTACATACCTTTGGAACCAGTAATTCCATTTTTACAAACTTCCAGAAATAACTATCCTGAAGTTATACAAGTAGGGCATAGCTATACAGATATGTAGATATTTGCAAACACATACTTTTTTATTTTAAAGAGATGGAGTCTCACTCTATTGCCCAGACTGGAGTGCAGAAGGAAAATCACAGCTCAATGCAGCCTCCAACTCCTGGGCTGGAGTAATCCTCCTGCCTTAGCCTCCTGAGAAGCTGCAACTACAGGCATGCACCCCCACACCAGCTAATTTTTTACTTTTTTCTAGAAATAGGGTCTCACTATGTGGCCCAGGCTGGTCTCAAACTCCTAGCATCAATCAATCCTCCCGCTTTGGCCCACATAGCTTCTAATAACAGAAACAACCCCAAAGTCCATCACCTGCTTAACTAAATAACAGTCATCCATACGATGGAATTCTATGCAGCATTAAACATGATAGAGTAGCCCCATATGTACTGTCTGTGGAAGATATCCAAGTAATATTAGTCAGAAAAGTCGGTTACAAAATATAAGTGCAAAATGATGGCACATTTGGGGGGTAAAAAAGCATATGTGTGACACGTGTGAAGAAGATCCAAGGACAATATACACCGAAAATTAACAATAATTATGCTATAGGGGATTATGTGACTTTTACTTTCTTCCTAATATGTTTTGTTATTGTCCAAATATTCCTCAACAAGCATGTATTTCTTTTATTAGAAAATAAAGTTAGTTAATTTTCCACAAAAAGATAAAAGAAAATAAGGAGAATCTGGTAACAGATGAGTTTTACCTGAAATAATGGAAAAGGTTAGCAGAAAAAGAGGGATATATCATAGACGGAAGTATAATAAAAGTCTACCAGAACGAAGAGCTGGAAGGAAGAGCGAGGCTTAGAGGTTCTCATCCAGGTTGAGCATTTGCAGCAACAAGAACAGAGAAGGCAAGAGGGAGGAGGTCGGCTGGGAGAGCTGTTCGCAACTGAAGGGCAGAGAGTACAGACAGAACTACACAGTTCCCAAATTCCACACAAAAGTGTAATACATTTTTCACTTCACAGATTTGGGACTTGCCATAGGACTGGCTCCTTTGGTGAAGTTTGAGCGAAGGAAAGATTCTTGGGTAGAACTTCATAAAGTCATAAGATCAGCCCCCAGAGGAGTAGACTTTTCAGATCCCATCTCTCAGACACATCCAGAAGGCCAAGGAAATGCTCTCAGGATTGAGCTATGATAAAGAAGGTGACCAATAGCCTAGGCAACACAGAGAGACCCATCTCTACCAAAAAAAAAAAAAAAAAAAAAAAAAATTAGCCAGGCATGGACATGGAGGTACATGCCTGTGGTCCCAGCTACTTGGGAGTCTGAGGTGGAAGGATCACTTAAGCCCAGGAGGTCGAGGCTGCAGTGAGCCGTGACCACACCACTGCACTCCAGCCTTGGCAATAGAGCAAGACCCTGTATCAAAAAAAAAAAACAAAAAAAAAAAAACAAAAAAAAACAAAAGAGGGTGACAAAGGAGACAAAAGCAATGGCATTACATGGCCTTAGTTTAGCTTATACAACCAGCAACTCTATTTCTTTAGAATTCTCTATTTCTCTGAGACACCTCGAGAAACACAGGGCTAGGCACAGTGGCTCATGCCTATAATCCCAGCACTTTGGGAGACCATGGTAAAACCCCATCTCTACTAAAAATACAAAAATTAGCCAGGCATGGTGGCAGGCACCTGTAATCCCAGCTACTTGGGAGGCTAAGGCAGGAGAATCTCTTGAACCAGGGAGATGGAGATTGCAGTGAGCCTAGATCGCACCATTGCACTCCAGCGTAGGCAACAGAGCGAGACTCCTCAAAAAAAAAAAAAAAAAAAAGAGTGAGAGAGAGAGAGAAAGAAAAGAAAAATAAAGAAAAGAAAAGAAAAAAGAAAAGACAAGACAAGACAGAAAAGAAAAGAAACAAAACAGAGTGAGAAAGTGGGCTGGTAAGCCAGCGGGTAATCACAAGCCAATCTTGCGTTTAGACAAATATGAAACATCTATAACTTGAAACTAATCAAGGAAGTAATGGCTGTGTGGCCACATATGAACTAGCACAGATGTTTTACTGGCATGTGTCTTCTTTCCGGATATAGTACCCCCTCTAACACAGCGACCACATGGCAGAGTAGTTACTAAGAAGCCATAGGAAGGTACAACATCTGAGATGCCATGGGTGTCCACTGAAATTAAGCCATCCTTTTACTTTTACCCTGAGGCTTTTGGACTTGGACCTCATCCAAGGAGCTGGCTGCCTGCACCTTCACAGTCAGCTTCATCCCCAGGCCCTAAATCCTAAATTTGCCCTATGTCATGAAAAACCATCATCAGCTTTTCTTTACATTAAAAACTGATTGTGATCACATAGCAGTTTTTCCTGTTTTCTGGGATCACTGCTGCAAAGAGGAAACATTACAAGAGGATAAAATGCCACACATGCAAATTCTTCTGTGGTTGAAATTCCCCTCATTCTTCCCGCCTCTAACCAAAAAGGAGGATACAGATCCAGGAGCACTTTGTGAAGGAGCCACCTACCTGGCCTGCTGTTTTTCACCTTCAGGAATAATCACCCCCTTCCAACTAAGGCCTCTCTCCGGTCACTATAATCCCATGATTTGTAATGTGGGCTTCATTCAGCAAAAGCCCAGGGCTGGTGTTATCTAGGAGTGATGGCAGTCATTTCCAGATCATGAGCAGTCACACAGATAAAGCAAAGGGCAACTCCTGCCTAGCATGTGTGACCCAAAAGATGACGAAGAAGAGGGGAGGAATGCAATCCTTCACCTGTTCTCTCTCCCATTTGTACATGCAAGGAAAGGCCAATACCTGATACTTAAGAAATAATTAAATGTTAGGTCAACCCCTTCCCCTCCCAGGGCTAGTATCAGGATTAAACAAAATAATGTTCTAATACAAGCGAAAATACAAGTTACGTGGCTCTAACTCGGCTCCAATTTCTAGCTGGTAGGAAGTCAATCCTTTCATCTGTTTTCCCAAGTCTATGGATCTGCCTTTAGTTGGAACTACAGAGTTGAGTATAGAATATATTATAGAACTCAGGGCCTTGAGTTACTGTCCAACGCTTCACAAAATTCCATCTGAAAGAAGTGAGATTTAAGGAAGACTGCCTAAGGGGTATGATACAAATCCATGCCCCTGTGTATTTTAGGCTCCATTTTCTAGCAGATCACCTGCT
Organism: Cacajao melanocephalus; assembly: GCA_963573385.1. Classification (NCBI taxonomy): domain Eukaryota; kingdom Metazoa; phylum Chordata; class Mammalia; order Primates; family Pitheciidae; genus Cacajao; species Cacajao melanocephalus. Next base: position 5,751 of record CAUYLG010003433.1, on the reverse strand, counting down.
ACAAAGATGTCCCTAGCTTAGCTCCTCACAGAGTGGTTTTTGCTGAGTTGCAATTTCATGGAAAACATTTGCATTTTATCTGCAGCCTCTATGAGAGCTATAGGAAACCAAGACTGCATAAGCACTGGTTGTAAAAATAGCAAAAGAACCGTTGCTGTAGTGGTAAAAACAAGAAAAATCAATAAAACATACTTCTTGGTTTAAAAAAAGTAAAAATTAGTTATATCATGTAATATTGCCTTACATATCCATATAAATTTCATAAAAATATAAAACTAATTTTAAAAACTTTGTCCTTTGAGAAACTGGTATGTTGACTGCCAAGGAGAAGATCATTCATAGCAATCACATTAACGAACAGGATTAGGAAGGCCAGGCATGGTGGCTCACACCTGTAATCCCAGCACTTTGGGAGGCCAAGGCGGGAGGTCTCTTGAAACCAGGACTTTGACACCAGACTGGGCAACATGGCAAGACCCAATCTTTACAAAAGGTTTAAAAATTAGCTGGGCATGGTGGTGCACATCTGGGGTCCTAGCTACGCAGGAGGCTGGGGTGGAAGAATCACCTGAACCCAGGAGGTCAAGGCTGCAAGGCTGCAGTGATCTGTGACTGTGCCACTGCTCTCCAGCCTGGGCGACAGAGCAAAATAATGTCTCGAAATAAACAAAAAAAAACAAAAAAACAAGATGAGAACAGCTGCATGCTCTTTACTTTGGTGCTGATGATGTTTCTATGTTATTAACATGATTAAAGCCTCTCTTTACCAGTTATCTGCCATGTGTTAAGCATTGTTCCCAGGTGTTCATTACGTTAATTCATTTAATACTCTAACACAATCCTATGAGGTAAATGTTACCAGTGTTATTTTACCAAACAAGAAAACCAAAGCCCAAGTCATATAGCTAGTAAAAGGTGGAGCCAGAATTCAAACCAGGACTGATTTCAAAATTCCCATTCCTTCCACTGTGCCATGGAAAGTGCAGGAGGGGGTGGTTTTCATGTCTACTGCAGCCAGACATCAATTTTCTCTACTGAGAAGACAGTATATAAATCTGAAGAAACAATGTATATGAAAAGATGGTATATGCTATAAACCAGTATTCATATGTAAAAAACTATCATTATCCTCCAGGAAAAGATGTGTAAAGCAGAGCTGACAGTTTTCTTTTCTTTTCTTTCTTTTTTTAATTTTTTTTTTTCTTTTGGAGACAGGGTTTCTCCATGTTGGTCAGGCTGGTCTCGAACTCCCGACCTCAGGTGATCTGCCCACCTCAGCCTCCCAAAGTGTGAGGATTACAAGCGTGAGCCACTGTGTCAGGCGACAGTTTTCTTTTTCTTTTAGTTTTAAGACACAGGGTTGTGCTATGTTGCACCGGCTGGACTTGAACTCCTGGGCAAAGCGATCCTCCTGCCTCAGCCTGCTAAGTAGCTGGGACTACAGGCACATACCATCACGCCAGGCCAGAACTGACATTTCTACTGCACACACACCAGCAAAATCAGCAGGAAGTGAACTCTAAACATAGCCTAAGAGGAGAACTTTTCTCTCAACACTAAAACTCATAAAACCATGTAAGCAAGTGTGTGGGTCACTAACTTCCTTAAACACAGGTGTTTCGCAAGATAGTGAGAAATCATCCCACGTTTAGCGACCATGGGCATAGACTCCTGTTTGCTTCAGAGTCCAGAAGATGCTGGTATTTGGCCAGGTAGGCCTTCTTTTCTCTCAACTCCCTTTTAATCTCATCTTCTTCAGTGATGATCATTCTCAAAGAATTATTTCAAGAGATACTATCTTTGAGAAGATGAATTATTTCAAGTTTTATTTCTAGCTCATCTACAAATCCGTAACTTTTGGAGATCAAAGCTCTCTAAAATTCTGAAACCTACAATGTGCTTCTTCCCTATAAGTTTGATGGCTATTACATAGGAGACATGCATGCTTTCCCTGGTAGTTTAGAGAACACGTTTGTTATGAGCTCAGAAAAGGGGTCATTCTACATCTAGTCCAGGGCATCAAGGGTTTTCTAGATGTTTAAGAGGCAAGTGGTCACCAGCAGCAAGAAAATGCTAGGGTGGGTTCTCTGGACACTGCTTCACCCAGAGACAGCCACCCCTTCTCTACTCACCTCCATCCAAACTCTGTAAGTGAAGTGTAAATAAGGCAACACAAATCTTCACACAGACTACCTACCAAAACAAACCCCAGTCAGAAAAGCACTGGCGTTAAAACACAAAGGTATCCCTCAGGGATAAAACATGAAGAGGGGCTCACTGTGTCTCCTCTCAAGGGCTCCTGCTTCAACCTCACCTATGTATCACAATTCTTTTCCTCTTCAGTATTAACCCCCTACCTAATTACCTTCCTCCACTCCGACCAGTGGGCAGCAACGTCCAACAGAGCACAACAGATTTAAAACTGTTTAAAATGGGTGTCTTGCATTTTTCTCACCTCGTCTTCTTCCACCACTGGCTAAGCTTTCAACCGATTCCACAGTGCCCCAGCTCTGCAGTGAAGCAACTACCCTACATCTTCAAACTCTTCACAGAATCACACACCATCTCCTGCCCTAACACACAGCAGGCTCTCCCTGAGGGCTCTTTCTCTACCCTGGCAACTTCAATAGCTATGTGTACAGATCCACTCAAAACCTTTATCTCACAACTGATTCCCTGACGTCAATGCCACTTCCACTTGAGTCACCCACACTTCTGGACAAATCCTGAACCTTGGACTACCCATATTAAAACCATGCCCTCTCTGTGTGACCACATTTCCCCTCCTGTCTATCTTTTGACCACTTACTACCCAACAGCTGCTCTTTGACCTTGGCTAGGCCTCTCTTCCCTTAAGCCTTTTTCCTAGTGTATATCAGTCACCTCCTGGCCTTTCCTTCTGCCACTCCAGGCTGGAATCCATGATTCATCACAAAAGGATCCATCTTAAATCCACAGCTCCTTTCTCTTTCCCCTGTACCCTCCTAAAAAGCCCTAACTATGCTATTCTCCATTCCTTTGTCAGCACACCTAAAAATTGCTATTCAGATACCACACATCCAGTACATTTCTGAAAGGTCTTTTGGAGATACATTCCGAAGCATTAATGGATGAAATGGTATGACGCCTGGAGTTTGCTTCAAAAAATTTAGTGGTAAAAAAGGAAGAGTAGCGGACAAGAATAGAAATAAAACAAGCTAGTTCACATGTCAATAGTCATAGTTATTAATTAATAGTTAAAGATAACAGTTGAAGCTGGATGATAGACACAGTGGTGGTCATCTATTCTCTCTACTTCGGTTATGCTTGGGATTGTCCATAATAAAAAGTTTAACAATAAAATTAATTAAGTGAAGGATTAATGGGGAACAATGCCAAAGGTCGCACACAGATTACCTGCTAGTCACAAAATGAAAACTATAATTTCACAATGCAGAAATTTAGCTGATCCTAACTTAACCAGTAATCAAACTTAGCATCAATAATAATGGGCCAGCCAAACATCATGTGCCTCTGATCTGCCGCATCATTTATAAAGGGTTGTTTTCTTTCCAGAATGCTTAACCTAAATCTAATCAGGCCTCTAGATCTAATTTATAGTTTATAGAATACACAGGGGAGAGAGGAACAACCTGAACAATACCCTAGAAAAAGAAAACAATCAGATGAATCCATCATGTGAAAAGTAAATTATGTTAAGAAATAAGAAATGTCTAAAACTGAACTCCCAGCCTGGGAAACACAACAAGAGCCCCATCTCTATAAACAATAAAAAAATGTTAGCAGATATAGCACAGTGTGGTGGCACATGCCTGTAGTCTCACCTACTCGGGAGGCTGAGACCCCAGCCACCATCTAACTGAAACTACCCAAGAAGACCCCAAGCAAGAACCCCAGAACCATGCAAGTATTGTGGTGTGAAGCCACTGTGTTTTGGGATGGTCTAGCAGGCTGGACTGGACACTGGTAGATCCAGCCTTTCAAGAGCCATCCCTGACACCTGTCTCTGGAGTCTTTCCTTGACATTCCTCACTCTACCCTGCCAAGGACAACAAACATGACCAAGTGGGACTTCCCTGAACTCTCTGCACTTACAGCTTCACTCCTGTCTTTGTGCATGCAAATCCTTCCACCTGGAACGCCCCTCCCTGCCCTGTCTCCTTACAAAAGAACTACGCCTTCATCGAAATCTGTACAAGCAACGTTTCCTCTGCGAAGCCGTGCCCTTCTTTTCCCCGCTCTCCTCCCACCAGCGACTCAATTAATCCTTTCCTCCCAGTGAAACATCTAGGGTGGCATAAATCGCAATGCAGTATATTGGTTTTTCACATGTCTTGTCCAATAAACTATTAAGTACTTTGAGGGTAAGTACTGTATGTCTGTGCACTGGTCCTGCAGGGGCCTAATGAATGTATGCTGATTGGAAGTGGTTTCTCCTGCTTCCTTACTTAGCCTATTTTTATTAAAAACATTTCTGGGCCAGGCACAGTAGCTCTTGCCTGTAATTCCAGCATTTTGGGAGGCTGAGGTAAGAGGATCACTTGAGCCCAAGAATTCAAGAACAACCTGAGCAACATGGCAGGTTCCATCTCTACGAAAATTTTAAAAATTAGCCGAGCATGGTGGTTCATGCCCACGGTTCCAGCTTCTCCAGAGGCTGCAGTGGGAGGATCACTTTAACCGAGGAGGTGGAGGCTGCAGTGAGCTGTGATAGCGTCACTGCACTCCAGCCCATGCAACAGAGCAAGACCCTGTCTCAAAAAAAAATTCTGTCTAAGCCCCCGGCTGATGGAGCAGAAATGATGCCACTTAAATCCTGCTTTTCTCGGTCTCCTAAACTCTAACTTGAACAAGGCTTTCTTTTCTGAGTTTGCAAGTTCACAACCCTTAGGAACAACAACCCTAGGTTGATCCAGCACTAAAAGCTGCCTTTTAAAATACAGTTAGGTGGGATCTGACTAGCTTAGTGTCTGGGACATAAGTAGGTACTCAATAAACATTATTTCTTTTCCTTCTCTCACTTCAAAAATCTTGCTGAATCTGTCTGCAAAGCAGCCCCATTCCGTCACATGTTTCAGGCTGCTCCTCTCCCAAAGCCACGCCCTTTCTGGGTCTTAACACCTGCTTAGACTTTGACCTGCTGCCTCTCCTCAGTACCAGCTGCCCACCCACTCTCACCTCAGCCAGGGTGAACTCATCAAAGCAGGTATAACTTTTAAGGGCAAGGCTTCTACGTGACAAGATCTAGGTCCGGCGTGTCAATACAACTGCACATAGGTTGCACTGGAAAGTTTTGCAAAGGGGATTCATGCAATTATCTCCAAACATTAACAAAAGAAATCTGATTGTGTGATATGTAGGATAAGAGAAAACAAACAAAAATCAGGATTAGGAACCAGAAGACTTGGGTGACATTTTTAATCTGCCTCTCTCACTAAATCCTTTCTTTTTTTCTTTTGTAAACTTAATCAGAAATATTCTTTTAGGCCAGACACAGTAGTTCATACCTTGTGATCCCAGTAATTTGAGAGGCCAAGGCAGACAGATTGTTTGAGGTCAGGAGTTCAAGACCAGCCTGGTCAACTAGTGAAACTCCATCTCTACTAAAAATACACAAAATTAGCTGGCTGTGGTGGCACATGCCTGTAGTCCCACCTACTCGGGAGGCTGAGGCACAAGAATCATTTGAACCCGGGAGGCGGAGGTTGCAGTGGGCTAAGATCATGCCACTGTACTCCAGCCTGGGCTACA